>OZ023314.1:27732730-27810230 GCA_964007375.1 Ophion obscuratus
GGATTCTTTCCAATTCGCTCGTTGACTTACACACGAACCTTTATTGCAGATTCTGGCCTTGATCTGGAAGCCACGGCGCTTCTCGTTTAGAAGCTCTTCGAAACGGAACCTTATTCGTACGACCGAGGACTTTCGTTCAGCTTCGTCGAGTTTTCTTTTCTTCTTTTCATGGATGTTTGCCAATTTTTCTATGTCTTCGTCTTTTGAATATATTAACGTCCATCGATGAACTGAGGGAAATTATAAAAATGAGTTCTGAAAGTTAGAAGAGTGTGAGAAAACTGTTGTTGGATTTAATATTTATATTTATTGGAGGAAAAAACGGAAGTTAAGGGATGAAGAAACGAAAGTGTCTGGAAATATCGAGCAAGTATGGCTTCCGTTAAATCTCGTTTCGTCCTAGAAAAAAACTGCATGCTTATGAAACTCAGGCAAGAGTTTTGTTTCCATACTTTTGGATGTTGATTCGACTTGATAGACTGTCATGATTTACAGGAAAAAACTAAGATACACTGAAATTACTCTGATTTTTTTTACGGTAACCGACTCGGATTTGAACTAAAATTAACGCCATTTTGAAAATATGGAGTATTGATGTTTGTGAAGATGTGAAAAGAGGAAGTTTTTTTTCACGTAGCTGAACACGAGTTTCTCAAAGACATGGCAGCCCTATGTTCTCAGTCCAGTAATGTATTACGAAGTAATGACCACGGAGATGGAAAGCAGTATGTAATATTATCGTGCTGGGGATCGCTCCCGCTACTACGAACAAAAAATACCTCGTTTACTTTTCTCGTAATTAATTTATTATGAATTATTTGGAAGAACGATCTGGGGTACTTGTAACGCCATGCGTTCGCTCTACTCCGTAATATGAAGGCATTGTTCTCACGAGCTTTATGGAGTATAGTGAAACAAATGAAGGCAGGGAATTGTACGCGGACTTATAAATACTGTAGGACGTTCTCATGAAATAAGGAGATAATAAATAACTTATCGAATTAATGAACACAATGATCTTAGTTTCGTAGTAAAGGCCGGTTCGAGACCGCGAACGGAAAATAATAAGTTACGAGGCGTTACGCCTACACGTGCCTAATTAATGCATTTCTCGACATGTATACAATCAACAGAAAATATATAATACAGATTTATATTATTTACAAAAAGATAAATAAATTTGTCTGTTAATTCGTAAAACTTCGATCGTTGACGATCAAAGATGCTTCTCCATTCTTATATCCGAACTCAACATTTCCTACTCGCTACGAAAGCGTACAATTGACTTCGTATAGCTATCAAATAAACAAAAAGAACATTTTCCGAACACAATTGTTCAATCCATAGAAGTAAATACAAATGTACAATAAATATTTTTACCATCGATCCAAACGTTTCGAAGGACGAATAAATTATTTCTCGTTTTCCTTCCACGACGGATTCCTTCCTCCGTCAGTCATTTTTTTCTAGTAAATATTTGATCAATTAGCAACTACAATATTTATACGGGCGTGTAATCGTAGATTGAAGGTAAACTTAACGTTACAACGATAGAACTGCTGATCAAACTTCAAGGCGTCTGGCCACCCTGGTCGCTCGGAAAATGGGTATATTTTTAACAAATTCCTAAACTCGAAATTATAAAACATAATATTTTTTATTTTTCAACATAGGATAAGAAACGGCTTTAAGAATGCCTCAAATAAATTTTAGTTCAAAATATTAAGAAATGGCGGCGCTGTGGAAATTTCCGCTGCAGGTGTATAACAGACATGTTGCATCTGAAAAAATAGTTTATTCGTGGATAGTCGCGCTCCAATCTAGCGTAGCCATGTTTTTTTACCATTAGGGAAATTATGGCACCCCGAAGAAAAAAAATGTGTATTTTTCACCGAAATTTTACGAGAAAAAACGTCAATAAGAAAAACTAATCAAGTAATGGCAAAAATCCTACGTCACCTTTCACATAATGTATCTAAAAGTATTGTGTAGAAATTGCACAGCAATTGGACCGATAGTTTACGAGATTTACTTGACACTGTTTCGAAAAATGTAGTTTCGAGATGATCGCGAAAGAAAGTAAATGTGCGGTTATTCGGCTGACAGTGCGGTTTTTGTGAGTCCTACCATCAATCAGCGATTCCCGGTCCATACGTGTACCCTTCGGTAGCTGATTGAGCATCCTTGGCCTCTTTTTAAGCAGATCTACGTGCTTGGCACGCTTTTTCGTGTTTTACGAAACACACTTTACGTATACACTGATCGAACCGTGCGGTCGACCGCTCGCGCCGACTCGACCTTCTTACCGAAAAATACCTGTAACTTCGACATTTTGGCGATTTTCAATAACAACTACAGCGTAAAGCCTTAGGCCACAGTAACGGGTATAAAATCATGTGCGAATTTAACATTTTTTTTCGTATGAAAAAGTGATTCACTCATAAAATTGATTACACATTTATTTAGTATGAATATCAAGCTGTTAGAAATATATATACATTTTTTTCGATGTACACAATGGCCAACTACTCGAAACTTCTCGAAACAGCTTTTTTCCAATTGGCGTGACAAATAACTTCAACAATTTTTACTCAATTTACTTCAAATTTAAAAGTTATGTTCCTAATTGCATTTCGCAGAGAAGCACGTACGGAATTTCTGATTAATCGAAAACTTTTCATTTTATGAGCAGCTCATGAGCAGTTATAACGAAATTTTTCACTGAAAATTCATTTCTTGACGGCGGGGGGGAAAGTTAATTCGGCGAAAAAAGGCACGTTTTTAAGATTTTTTTTGGCGTAACGAATAGTGTTCGTTTATTGAAAAATTTACATATAATAAAGTAACATTTGAACAACATTCTCCTAAATTTGCATTGCAAAATATTCAAAATTGCATTTGTTAAAGGAGATGTTTCTCGAGGTAATGACGGGAGGATTTTTTTTTTTTTCGATTTTTCGATTTTTCGTAGCACTTGGGAGCCAAAAACCCGATTTTCGCAAAAAAAAATCGGCTAATTTGTTGTTGAAAAATTAGTAATTATTTAAAAAAACAAAAAAGTTCTCGACAATACCTGGTGAATTATGTGAAGAAGTACTGTGCAAAATTTCAAAGCGATTGGTCCAGTAGATTTTGAGTTATCGTGCACACGGACTTCAAATATGACAAGTCTCAGAAAAACGGTTTGAACAACGCAGAAGAGAAGAGAACGGCATGGAGCAATAGACGCTCAAATACTCATAACTTTGTCAATTTTACTCCGATCGACTTGAAATTTTAACACAATATTCTTGATATATTATGCATTCATTTAAAAAATAAAAAAAATTTTAATACTTTACCCCGCCCTTAAGTTCAAATACCTGCAACTTTTGAATAAAAAAATATTTTTTCAATTCCGTACGTACTCCTCTAGGTATTCTAATGTAGATTGACGAGAATTTTTGTTTTTTGATCTAGGTAAAAAATTGTGGATGCTAAATGTCACGCCGCGGAGCGCCTAAAAAAAGATTTAAAAAAATAGTAGTCAGCCATTTTGTACATCGAAAAACAAAATATATATATATATATATTTTTTTTTTCTAAAAGCTTGATATTCATACTAAATACATGTGTAGTTAATTTCATGAGTGAATCACTTTTTGATACAAAAAAAAAAAATTGTTAAATTCGCACATGATTTTGTACCCGTGACTGTGGTCTAAGGCCTTAAATTTTTCGTAACAATTCTAGGTTTATTATTTTTTAAATGAAAGAAACATATATATCAGGGTGGCCAGACGCCGTAAGGGGACTAGGCATAGAAAAAGTCGATTTTTTTTTGTTGTCTTCTCGTGCTACAATCTCTTCGAAAAATTTAGGCGCGAAGAACACTGAAAAATTCACAAAATATAGCATAGGAGAGCAATGAAACTCCAATACTCCGCAATGGTTAACGGCTGAAAGAAGCTGAACTCGATAAGGCCTTCTACAGCGCCGACAATTTTTAACGC
The DNA here is from genome assembly GCA_964007375.1 of Ophion obscuratus. Lineage (NCBI taxonomy): Eukaryota > Metazoa > Arthropoda > Insecta > Hymenoptera > Ichneumonidae > Ophion > Ophion obscuratus. Next base: position 27,736,723 of record OZ023314.1, read on the forward strand.
ACGTAAGTTGCAATTTTTCTGCTGTAGTACTGCACGTTTTTCTTGAAACAGCATTTTCTACTAGTTTTGCCGCGATAACTCAAAAACGTTTGAACATATCGCCTTGATTAAAAAAAAATGAACATTTAACGTTTCTCCACAAAACAAACCGACGTCTGTGTAAAAAAGAGATTCATTATTATGGTTATTACAACGAATGTCATCCGTTTTTCAATGTTTTTCAAATTTTAGCCGCCATTTTTTAAATGTTTATGTTTTTTTTTTAAATCTCGTTTCAGTCTGTGGAGGAACATCATGCGGCCACTCGGAAGCGTCGGCAATGAGGGAGCAGTGCATGAGACGCGTGGTCTTATTTTTCCGCCCATATCCCCCTTAAGTATTTGTATTTTTGAAACCTCAACTGCTGAATTTAATAGCCAAAGTTCCAATAAAAACGATACGATCAAGAGAATGTATGTACGTTGTTTGGGTTCTTCACAAATGTCATTTTAATTTTATCCCATTTTCGCTGTCTAGTCCCCTTGAGGAGTGAGGTCTAGTTGGAAACGTTAAAAAAAGACCTTTTTTCCGATTTTTTTTTCGGCCAAATGATAAAATAATTTACAACAAAAGTTCTTCCGTTTAAAAGATATATATTTAATGTAAACATTATAATTTTTTTAAAGAAATATGTTTCAAAATCAGCCGATACGTATCAATGGCCGAGGACGCTGCAAAAAAAACAGGTTTTGCGGTGATCACTCTCACGCTGTGACGGATTATCTGAAACCAACAAAACAGGGGGGAATCTTTAGTTAATGACATAATGCTCCGGTTGAACGAAGGGTTTTGAAAAATTTCCATTTTTCACAAAATGGCGGACGTTGAAAGTCGAAAGTGTTGTTTTGACCAAAATTTCACTTACAAAAATTCACTATAAAAAAAAAATAATTGTCCAAAAAAAAATCCTTCGTTCATCCGGAGGAAAACTATGTACAGAAGAAGTGATATAAATTTCAACCCGATCGGTAAAGCCGTTCTCGAGTTACATTGATCACCGACTTCGAAAACATGGTTTTGAGAAAAACGAGTTTAAGGGGGGATTGTCTTTTTTTTTCGCAAAATTTACCGCTTTTTGGGAATTTTTTTGTGAAGAAAGTATACAACGGAAAACTTGTGAAACTTGGCATATAGTTTTATTGATCTGTTTACTACACACAAAATTTTTTTTAAACAATTTCATCAAAAAATCCGCCTCCCACCCCCCTCGACGCGCGATGGTCCTTTTTTGATGGTGTGCACGATTTCTCAAAAACTATTCAACCGATTGCCTTCAAATTTGGACAGAATGCTCAGCTGACATCCTTTCATCGTTTGATGAAGCAAAAAAGCAATACGTTTAATAGTTTTTTATTTATAACAAAAAATCGATCAATTTTTTTCGAAAAATCGATACTTCAAGTTCAAAACGTCACCAAATCGTCAATTTTTTTTTCCCTTCATCGAACGATAGCTATATGTGTCTAAAGTAAAATGCTTTTTGGGTTTTTGTTGCAGGATGAACGTGAAGGCTGTAATCGTGCACACCATCAAAAAAGGACCATCGGGCGTCGAGGGGGTGTGGGAGGCGGATTTTTTGATGAAATTGTTTAAAAAAATTTTTGTATGTAGTAAACAGATCAATAAAACTATATGCCAAGTTTCACAAGTTTTCCGTTGTATACTTTCTTCACAAAAAAATTCCCAAAAAGCGGTAAATTTTGCGAAAAAAAAGACAATCCCCCCTTAAAGTTTTGAGTACGATTTGCATGCATCGTCCACGGCGTCCTTCAAAGTTATGTATTTCGGCGAATAATGGTCTGATTTACATTAAATTAGTCGGAAAATACTCGTAAGATATTATACTTTTAGAAAATGAAAAAAATCGATTTTTTGAAAATTCTAACTAGACCTCCCGCCTTAAACGCGTTCTTCTCGAAACTATGTTTTTGAAAATGGTGTACCCGTTTCGGGTCGTCGCACTAGCCTAAGCCCTTGTCGAAGAATGGGAATTTCCGAGCGGCATGAGTAACAGGATATTCATCAAAAATGTAATACGATAACGCATGCGTTTCGTGATAATTACTTTGCTCTCTAGGAACACCGCAAACCAACTCCTAATTAATTTTTGTACGTTATACAGGGTGATCCAGAATAGCTGAAACAGCGGGAAATCTCTTGTTCGGCAGCCCAGGTAGCATAAATGTCCAATCGACGCGAAAAAGTTACCATTTTCAGGTTATCTTTAATACATTACCGTAAGATAACTATTCGACATCTTTCAAATGACATCCCGTTTAATGTGTCGTGAGGTTATCTTTTTTATGATATCTTTTGACGGTTAAAACGGATGTCTGTAAGGTATCACAAACTGTTATCCAATTGATGACTATTTTTAGGTATTAAAATGTTATCTGCCTGCTGTTATCGATTGTATCTAATTAAATGTTGTCCGAAGGATATCCTAAAGACTAATGACATTAGATGTCTTTTTCATGATGTCTTTCGGACTTGGGTAATATGCTGTCTTTCGACGTATTTGAATTTGGTGGGAGATAGTGAAAATGCATCCAAATGTTGTTCGAAAGATGACACGTAACGGATGGTTGTTTTACTCTCACCGGCTCGCGTACCTATACATGGTGCACCATTCTTCCGATCGACGAAGAGCGAAGTGCAAATATATAATTAATGAAAAGAAGAAAGGTGCTTGGAAATATAGACGTGAGTATATGTGCCTCTAATATATTTTCCTATTTGCCTCTGTTGGTATATATATATACGTATATATATATATATATATATATATATATATATATATATATATATATATATATATATATATATATATATTGTCACGCATAACCCGGTTTTGCTCAAGAACCTGGCCAGCGCGACAAATGGGAAAAATTATCTTTTTCCCTAATTTTAACCGATGCGGCTTAGAACGCGGAAAACACCTCGCGCTTGCGCAACTCGAAGCCAAGGGAACCGTCACCCAACCACAAACATGCGAGCACCATACAGGGCGTTTCACAGAAGTATTCCGGACTGGATAAGGCTTTCAAACTTACCTTTGCGATGCGCTTCGATCTCGCGGCTTGTACGTCCTCCTTCTATCTCTTTCTCGCACGCTCTCGGCCTGAGTCGCGGTTCTTGGCTCGGGGAATCTCTCCCAGGATCGTCCTCGGTTTGGGACGAATGAATAGTCTCACACTTGGGTACTTTTATATAAAATATTTAATGCGTCTTAGCGCGAACAAAACTAAACTAATTCGGATCCTCGTCGGCGTCTAGGGTCGCGCTACTGCGCACAATCTGACCTCTTCCGACGGAAGCGCTATTACAAAAACTCAGCTATCCCGCTGGTGCCAAAGGACTCGATATAATCCTAAAGCGCGTAAATGCCTCTACGTAATCTCAATTGAGGACTTGAAAATGGATCGCAATCGATATTGCGCTATCGACTCGGAAAATGCTCGGACGTCTGTCTCGCTCAAAGTCTGGCGGAGGAATCTCTGGATCCCTTGTTCCAATCCTTCCGCATCGATCGCAGGCGAGGGGAAAATCCATAATCGATAAGTGGGATCAACGGAGTGCGTGAACTGCGTGCGCCTAGGACCATGGCCTAGCGCTTCTCCGCGCATGGTTACTGACCCTTCGCGCTTAGCGGGGCGCGATTATTCAAATCGTGTGGCTCGTTCCACATGAAAAGCGTGAACAAAAATCATGATTAGACAGGGCGAGAAATTCGCAACTGTCTAGCCAGGACCATACTCTGGGGCGTTTCGCTACTAAAACGGCGAAGCAGCGCGTTGTACGCAAAAGAGAGCGGCGGGACGCCACAATATATATATATATATATATATATATATATATATATATATATATATATATATATATATATATACGTATATACACATATACACTAGGCACAGCAATTAGAGGATCAGAAAAAAATCTCGATGATTTTAGGTAACTTTCAGAAGGCTATAACTAGGCAAAAAAATGGTAGTAGAGCAATTAAAAAAAGCAAATTAAAGCTGGAAGTCTTTACTCTCGAGATCTGTAGGTCAAATATTTTTATCCATGAACGTTTCTGAGTGAAATTAAAGAGATCGCAAAAGAAAAATTTTTAATTTTTTTCTCCATTTTTGAAGAGGTGCACGGGCTTACGTAAAAAAAATTCAGCAATGTAACTATGATGCTTGTTTAGGTGGATTCTTCCGCTTTAATTTGAGAGGTTTCTGAGCTTTGTACGGTGATTCTTCGCTGAGTTATCGTCGTTCGAAGCGAAAAAGAATTTTTTGGCTTTGATCATTCATTACTCGGGAACTAATGATCGTACAAAAAATATACGAAGGGTTTTGAATACTTCAAAGTAGCCTCTAAAAGGTGTGATCAGCGTTTTTAATAAACAATTTTTTTTTCAATATGAAAACCTTGAATGAAAAACAGGTAAAAAAATCGCGTTTCCACGGAATTTCACTAAACTTGAGATAATTCAAGAAATAACGAATAGACTGAGGATAGATTTGGTTTTTTTATAACCTCAAAGTATTCCAAAGAAGTCCTCAAGTATTCAAACCGCTGCGATTTTTCTTTCATTGTGATCTAAACGATTGAAATTTTCACTTTTGCGAAAAACGAATTAAATGATACATTTTTCACCTTTTACTCCTTCCTTTAATTTGAAGACTTTTTTTTCGCGAGCACCAATATTCTTTTCATGAAAAAATGTGTTACATGTAAAAAAATCGAAAAATAATTTTCTTTCAATGTCCTTTGAGAACCAAATTGTTGAATTTCATGTGTGTATTGACAAAGTACACAGTCATTAAAAAAATCGTTCGTTTTTTTAAGATGCTGCTTTTTTTTTACCTCTGACATTAGCATTATCCGAAACGTATCACGTGGAGGTTGTGCGGATGGATTTACGCTTCTTTGTGTGTGTCATTTTTTTAAGAGAACACACGCGCACGCACACACACACAGCATCTTTAAAAATCGAACGATTTTTGTTTTATTGACTGTGTACTTTGTTAATATTGTACAGATGAAATTTAACAATTTGGTTATCAAGGAACCTTTAAAAAAATCGATTTTTTTTCCATGTCACACATTTTTTGATGAAAAGAATATTGATTCGTGCGAAGAAAATCTTCAATTTAAAGAAATGAGTAAAAGGTGAAAAATGTATTCTTTCATTCGTTTTTCGCAAAAGTGAAAATTTCAATCGTTTGGATCACAGTGAAAGAAAAATCGCAGCGGTTTGAATACGTGAGGGCTTCTTTGGGATACTTTGAGGTTAGAAAAAAACCAAATCTATCCTCAGTCTATTCGTTATTTCTTGAGTTATCTCGAGTTTAGTGAAACTCCGTGGAAACGCGATTTTTTACCTGTTTTTCATTCAAGGTTTTCATATTGAAAAAAATGGATTATTAAAAAACACTAATCACATATTTTAGAGGATACTTTGAAGTATTCAAAACCCTTCGTATATTTTTTGTACGATCATTAGTTCCCGAGTAATGAATGATCAAAGCCAAAAAGTTCTTTTTCGCTTCGAACGACGATAACTCAGCGAAAAATCATCGTACAAAGCTCAGAAACCTCTCAAATTAAAGCGGAAGAATCTACCTAAACAAGCATCATAGTTACATTGCTGAAAAATTTTTACGTAAGCCCGTGCACCTCTTCAAAAATGGAGAAAAAATTTAAAAAATTCTTCTGAGTTCTGCTGCGTGCCGCACTCAAAAAAGTGGTTTTGAGAAAAACGCGTTCAAAGTTTTAGGTTTGTTAATTTATGCGATAAATTGGAAAAAAAATTTTTTACCTTTAATCAGCGATGCCGGCACCATATAGCTGGCCTGCAAGAAGCAAATCATTGTCCCTAGCATCTTTTCTCGAACTTGTAGAGGCTCTTCTTGCCTCTTTTGCAGCGTCTGTGAGCGAGCGCTCCGCCAGCTCGATCCGCGCTGCGTCGGTTTCAACGCAAAAATTGAAACAATTTGGGCCGATAGTTATCCCCAACGTCTCCAAAACTTTCATGAGGCTTCTCAGGCCATCATTGAATAATAATACCGCGATATCAGCTGCAATATCGACGATTTTTTTGCTCCCGGACTGACACTTGGGGGCTATTGCCCAAACTGATTTGTTGTAACTTTTGTTGTTGTTGTGCGTGAAGCCGTCCAAACAACGCTGCAGCAAATCGTCTCTGCTCAAATTTTCGAAGACTGGCGTAATTGCCTCCAATACTTCCTCAGGAAGAGGCGGCTTATGGCGATATTCAGAAATATTACCGCTTGCGACCGCTCGCTGCCACGAACACCACGACTCGGCTCCCTCTGGGCAATCGTCATGTTGTGGCTCACTATCTGTGGATATTTTATGTTTGATAGTTGCCCAAATTTAGACACGAGTAGCGTCGCTTCTATTCGCAAACTGACGCTATGACGCTATTTTTATACCTGCCTTGAAAATTTTTCAATTATCGCCACCTATGGCTTTTTTTCGAAACTATATTTATAACAATAGCCGGTTTTTGTGAAGGGAGACAAAAGAATACCTGGGAAAGGCTCGGTATACCTGCCGATCCTGAGGCGCGCAGCTGCGCGGGACCCCGAGCGTCACGAAGCGCTGCACCGCTCCACAAAATATTCAATATCTCCGAAAATAATTATTTTTTCGACCTGGGTCCAACGGCATCTTAATCTTAAATGTATTTTAGATTTTTCTAGATGGTTTTCAAAAAATCGATTTTTTGAAGCCGTCACAGTGGTGTTGTCCCTTAAATCCCAACGATGAACTGAGTAAAATTATAAAACGAGCGTTGACCGCTACACGTGTGTGAAAAAACTGTTGTTAACTGTAATATTCATATTTATTGAAGGAAAAGATGGAAGTTAATGATCACGGTGTAACATTTTCAAAAAATCGTTTTTTTTTGCATTATCCGGTAGTATAGACGGTTATAAACATGCTGCTCATATACTTACATAAACGTAAGTAGACAGTTTACATAAAAATTCCGCCCTCGAAATTATCAATGCGTTTTTCTTGAAATGTTGTGTTTTCAAACCGGTGTACACTCTCGAAGGAAGAGTTTTCAAGCTATCCGTCTCAAATTTTGACAGAACATTTTTCACGCCATTCTTTATCTTGCTATAGAAGCTTTTTATTTTTTGACATCTTCATATTTTTGTTAACGAAAAACTGTTGAAAAAAGATGCCAAATTCGACACTTTTCTTTTAAACTGCCGCCATTTTGTCAATTTTTATTTTAAAACACCTCCATAGCAAGATAGCGGCTTTCGTACTGATTAATAATCTTTTTACAAATTTCGTTTCAGATAATATTTACGGCCACAACAGTGTACAACATGAGAACTCTTTCTTTTCGAATACATCATCAACCGTTAAAAAAAATGTTTAAAAAAAATACAAATAAACGTTTAAAAATGTATTTTCTCTTCTTCATGAGTTCTTTGATCTGGCATAAAAAATCAGACTGATTAGCGTATTTTAACCATCGTAAAAAAATTGCGAAAATCAGTTATTTTTCGACCCGTCACACTGTGATGATCCCTCAATTGACGAAGGAACGAAAGTGTCTGGAATTATTGAACAATTATGGCTTCTGTCAAAATTACTTTCGTCCTGGAAAAAAATTGCACGTCTCGAAGCTCAGGCAAGAGTTTTGTTTCATACTTTTGGATGTTGATTCGACTTCATAGACTATCTCGATATACAGGGGAGAAAACTGAGATACACTGAACCTACTCTGATAATTTTTAACGAAAACGTGCTTGAATCAGAAGTAAAATTAGCTAATTTCAAGTTTATAATCCGTAACACGTTGAAGGACGCATTTTCAAAAGAACACGTTGCACCAATGTTTGTTTGGATGTGAAGAGGGGCAAGCATTTTTTTATGTAGCTCAACACGGGTTACCACAGACATAGCAATCCTATTGTCCAGGAAAGTAGGATGTAAATTGTGCTTGGGATCACTTCCGTTACTACGAACAAAAACTACCTTGTTTACTTTTTTCATAATTAATTTATTACGAATTCTTTTGAAGAACGATCTAGGTTATTTCTAACGCCACGCGTTCGCTGTACTCCGTAATATGAATTCATTGTTCCGGCGAGCTTTATGGAGTATTGTCAAACAAATAAAGGTAGAAAGTTGTACGCGGAATTATAACTACCATAGGGGTTCTTATGAAATCATCGAATAATAAATAGATTATCGAATAAACGAACACAATGATCTTACAAGGAACATCACTCAGGTGACACCCTTCGATTTTGTCGAAATTAGGATAAGTTATAAAGCACAGAAAAGTAAGGGATACGTATTTTTTTTATCGGCGGAAAAACGGTTTTAAGGGGTGAAACCATCCCTTAATATAGGGGTGGTTCACCCCTTAATTTTTTTGCAATGTCACTATAATGGATTTTTTATTGCTTCGGGTTAGAAGAATTTTTGTTTTTGTTTCATTAAAATCGGTGGACTCCTTGTGTGTGAAGCTGCTATATTACCCCCAGAGATGCCTTTTTTCGAGGGGTGGTTTCACCCCTTAAAACCGTTTTTCCGCCGATAAAAAAATACGTATCGCATACTTTTCGGCGCTTTGTGACATATCCAAATTTCAACAAAAACGAAGGGTGTCACCTGAGGGATGTTCCTTGTTAGTTTCGCAGGAACGCGGCCGATTCGAGACCGCAAACGGAAAATAATAAGTTGCGAGGCGTTACGCCTAGACATGCCTAATTGATGCACTTTTCGACATGTATACAATCAACAGAAAATATATAATACAGATTTATATTATTTACATAAAGATAAATAAATTTATCTGTTAATTCGTAAAACTTCGATCGATTACGATCAAAGATTCTTCTCCGTTCTTATATCCGAACTTAACATTTCCTACTCGCTACGAAAGTGTACAATTGACTTTGTACAGCTGTCGAATTAAAGAAGAAAAAAAATCGAACACAATTTTTCAATCCATGGTAATAAAACACAAATGTACAATGAATATTTTTACCATCGATTCAAACGTTTCGTTTGACGAATAAATTATTCTTCGTTCTCCTTCCATAACCGATTGCTTCCTCTGTCAGTTACTTTTTTCTAGTAAATATTTTATTAATCAACAACTACAAAATACATACGGGCGTGTAATCATAGTAACCGGACTAAATTCTCAATCCGTTGTAAGCGATCAATCAATGTGCAAAATAAAGATGAAAATCAGTCGAAAAATTGAGCGAATACAGACGAGTCGATATCGTAATCAGTCCTTCATCGACGTCGAAAATTGCGATTACCGGTGACGTGGGATGCTACACGCTATTATAATAAATAAATAAATAAAATCTGGTAAAAAATACCGTCGAACAGGCGGAAAAAACAGGGGGATTCTATTAAGGGGTTAGGCTACTGTGAAAATGTCGAAACTCTCGTTCGTCGCTTGAGGCAACTCAAATTGAAGAGGAAGCTTCAACATATGGTTGCAGGAATCACAGATTGAAGGTAAACTCAAAATTACAATGATAGAACTGCTGGTAAAATTTTTAACGCGTTTGTCTCGAAACTATGTTTCTCAAAACGGTGTACACGATTTCTCGATATATAATCAACGGATTGACTTGAAACGTTGTACACTTCTTCAGTCTAGTAGTAGTTTACTCTTGGCCAGCGTTTTTCTTGTTAACAATTTTTTTCATCGGTTAATAATTCCATTTTTCCTCGAAAAATCGTAAAAAAAATTCAGAATTTTTTCTTTGGGTTATAATCCGACCCCCTTTGGGTTGTCTTAAAATATTAAAGGGAAGGTTAGTGCAAAATTTCAGCGCAATCGGAGAGCGGGGTTTTTAGGAAACTTACCCTTGAAAAAAAAAACTAAAAAATTAAATATCTCGAAAACTATTGCGTGTCGCCTAAAATCCGTTTAAAGGTTGTCTTAAAATATCAAAAGGAAGGTTTGAGCAAATGTTTAGCTCGATAGGAGGGCGGGGGTTTTCTGAAACGTTCCCTCAAAAAAAAAAACTAAAAAATTCAATATCTCGAAAACTATTGCGAGTCGCCAAAAATCCCTTTAGGGGTTGTCTTAAAATATTAAAAGGAAGGTTGGTGCAAAATTTCAGCTCAATCGGAGAGCGGGGTTTTTGGGAAATTTGCCCTTAAAAAAAAATAAAAAATTAAATATCTCGAAAACTATTGCGTGTCGCCAAAAATCCCTTTAGAGTTTCTCTTAAAATATTAAAAGGAAGTTTTGAGCAAAATTTTAGCTCGATCGGAGGGCGGGGGTTTTCGGAAACTTTCCTTTAAAAAAAACTTTAAAACTCAATATCTCGAAAACTATTGCGTGTCGCCAAAAATCCCTTTAGGGGTTATCTTAAATTATTAAAAGGAAGGTTTATGCAAAATTTTAGCTCGATCAAAGAGCGGGTTTTTGGGAAACTTACCCTTAAAAAAAACTAAAAATTTAAATATCTCGAAAACTATTGCGTGTCGCCAAAAATCCCTTTAGAGTTTCTCTTAAAATATTAAAAGGAAGTTTTGAGCAAAATTTTAGCTCGATCGGAGGGCGGGGGTTTTCGGAAACTTTCCTTTAAAAAAAACTTTAAACCTCAATATCTCGAAAACTATTGCGTGTCGCCAAAAATCCCTTTAGGGGTTATCTTAAATTATTAAAAGGAAGGTTTATGCAAAATTTTAGCTCGATCGGAGGGCGGGGGTTTTCGGAAACTTTCCCATAAAAAAAAAACTTTAAAATTCAATATCTCGAAAACTATTGCGAGTCTCCAAAAAGCCTTTTAGGAGTTGTCTTAAAATATTAAAAGGAAGGTTTGTGAAAAATTTCAGCTCGATCGGTGGGGGGTCGGAACCATATCCAAAAAAAACTCGTTTTTTTTGTGTTTCAGATCAACCGGGTGGCAAAAATAAAATAAACCGTTGAGTCCCTCACGATATTGTTTATAACCCTTTTCGTTTAACTCCTCTCTTTCACGAGATTGTTGATAACTTCCTCAATTATTAATATTTTTTTATGATATTCCGTACACAACTTTGTTAATGCACATAAAAATAAATGTCTAAACGATTTTTCGATCATCTCGCATATTCCTGCGAAATTAATTTTTCCAAATAACCCTGTTTTTCGGATAGTCTCAGTAGCCTAACCCCCTTAAGTATATAAAAACGAAAATTCTATATTATACGCTTCGTCACTTATCATTTACGTCGTTCTGGTAACATTTATCATATTCGCGTATTTATATTAATAAATATAATTTGGTACTTTTGTTGTCGTTCTTCTTCGCAATGAATAATTGACTAGAAATAAAAGTGTAGATGTAAATAAATACACTTATGTTACAGTGATTTGATTTCCATTCGTTTCTCTTGCTTTTTTTTGCCCCCTTTATCTCTCGTCAGGTATATATTCGTGATTCCGGAATGTTTCGTTACTCAATTAGGAACGATGTTAACATACATACGAAATCTATGCTATTACACGTGATTAATGTGATTAATGCCATTACATAATGTATTCTTTGCTTTTCTTTTTTATTATTACGATTGAATGTCTCAATGCTTTTTTTTTGTTGCCTCTGATCTGTCAAAACGTTTGATCATTCTGATAAATTCGATCACCAATTCGCGTCAGCTCGACAGGGTTTCTCTTTTTGCTCGGTTATTCGACACAAATAACAGTGAATTACGCACAATGATTTCGAATACACGTTTCTTTTTTGAATTATCTTCCGTGAAATAAGAGCTTGTCGTTTTAAAGGGGAAAAAAACTTCTTATCTCGCCAGTTCCAACTCTCGCTAATTTATAGTATATCGCTCTTGAGCTTTTCGATACTCCAAGAGATTTATCTCGAAAATACAGTCTTTTGAATAATATATATATATATATATATATCTCGTCGAACGGTCATTCGATTCACAAAGTTCTACCGAATGACGAGTTTTTCGCTTTTATCCGCAATCCTGTCTACATTACGAGTTTGATTTTCGTCGCGTCACGTGACTAGATTATACACTGCGGAGGCCCCCGTAATTTCACGTTAGTCATTAGTCTATTCGTAGACACTGATATATGGGAACCAAATAGTTAAAAAAAAAAAGAACAGTCTCGTAACGCAAAGTTCTAGCAGTGGATCGAACTTTGTCAAATATCCGGGCAACTTTTTTTTCCGGACAGTCAATTTTTGCAGTCCATAGCGATAACTCGGAATTGCGTAGAGTCGTCGTTATTGCAAGAAAAAAAAAACAAAAATCTATTCCACAGAATGGCGAGTCTCACCTTATTTACAATAACGTCTTATCGAGACTTTAGTGAGAATTCTTATCCGTGCTATTCTCATTCATTTTACACTTATTACACATATCCGAAGATGCTAAAAATGGCCTATAGTAGTTAAATTTGAAAAAAGACGTTTCTCACTCATTCCCAAAACGGGTCAGTCCGCTGGATAAATTCCCACCGACCGCGGCTTGCGCAAAGATCGTTTCGCGGGATTCTCGTGAAGCTTCCTTCAGACGTGAACAAACCGAAGAGACTAAAAAACGATCGATAGTTTCACGAGGCAAAAAAAAAATACTTCAACGAAACGATAAAAATGACAATATTTACAGATAATTGTAAAAAATAGACTTGGACCAATTCGGCGACGATAAGTTGGTCTCACACGCGCGATTGCATTAAGGAGTGAGATGCAGTAAGAATTTTCAAAAAATCGATTTTTTCAACATTTTCTTGAAGTATGATGTTTTGAAAACATTCCCTGAAAATTTCAAGTCAATCCGATGAATGGTTTCCGGGATATCCCACAATTAGTGAAGGGGCGTCGGGTCCCCATGGCAGGTGGCGGACGGCAGCCGCAAGCTACCGCTTTCGGTTATCATGGTGATTCGATGTAATTTTTTAATTAGTATTTCTATACGTAAATCAAGTGTAAAATTGGAAAACTCTTTTAGAAATTTTCAAAAATTTATTACTCAAACACTGTGAACTTTAGCAAAATTTTATGAAGAATACTTTCGTTTTAAAATTGCCCGAAATGTCTAAAAAATAATAATTCATCCCGAAAAAGGTAAATTTTGAAAAATTGTTTTAACAATTGGCTATAAACAATTGAATGGTCGACTTTTCGGCAAAAATTGTGATAATCGGATTCAGCGGATCAAAATAGATAAAAAAAAGTTTAGCTTCATCCATCGAGCTCAAAGTTTTACCGTATCCAAATCGAAAAACTTTAAGGGGCCAGTCCACTTTGAAAATTTCAAAAAATCGAAAGCAAGCAAGACCTGAAGAAATCGACGATGATGAGCAATCAGAAGGGATTTTCTACGGTGCAGGAATTGCCGATTGAGGTTAGGTAAGAGTTTTCCATAGGGCGTGTCTGTTGGGTCTTATCATTTTGATACGAACAAATGCGCATGCGCATAATGATGCGCAACGCGCAACTGCGCAATTGAACGAGTCATTCGTTTTGCGCATGACTCGTTTCATTGCGCAGTTGCGCGTTGCGCATCATTATGCGCATGCGCACTTGTTCGTATCAAAATGAGACTCAACGAACACGACCATAGTATAAACTTCAAACGCGTTTTTCTCGAAACGTTTTCAAAATCTAGCTCCATCGTATCTCTAAAACTAACAAACCGATTCTCTTGAAATTTGAACCACATATTGTAAACATGATTCGCAACAAGATGACCCTCGATGGTTTGAAAATTTTGATTTTTACTTTTTTTTTGCGAAAAACTGCGAAAAAACGCGTTTTTTTACTTTTTCGTTTTTCAGCTGCCATTTTTTTATTTTTTGATAAAACTTTATATCCGAGGGTCATTTTGTAGCTGTAGGTGTCATACTGAATCTAATGCACTTTGATTTTTTTGTTTCAGACAAGCCGTTGCCCAGTTGTGATGGAGCTACCTAGCCCACCTATTTTTGAGGCGTTACGTTAAACTATAGTTTTTGTACTTAAAAATGAATAAAAATGAATTAAAATTTTTTAAATGTATTTCAAGACTTTATTTATCAAGTCCAACAACTTCTATATTCATATCTTTTATAAAATCCTCAAAAAAATCGCGAAAATGGCCTTTTTTCGTGGCTCCAAAGTGGACTGGCGCCTTAAACGCGTTTTTCTCGAAACTATGTTTTTCAAGTCGGTGACCACTATAATTCAAAAACAACTCGACGGATTTTGATGAAATTTGGTGTGCTTATTGATAGCATTACAAACTAGTCCTTAACAGAAGGATTTTCATTTTTGTTAAAAATTTCTATTTTTTTTAACAATAAACGAGCAATTTTTCGATCGAAAATCGAAAGTTATCTGTCGGAAGCCGCCATTTTGTTAATTAAAAAAAAAGCTTCGATTAAGGACTCGATTTATTATTAAACGAATGCTTTTTTTGCTTTTTTGATTTCGGATGATCCAATAAAATTATATGATGATCACCGCAAAACTCTACATGCCGAAGGGGATCCGACAAAGATGGCGATATTTTGATAAATAATCAATATTTTTCTTTAAAAATTTGTACAAGTCGAGTTGAAATATAACATAAAAAGTCTGTGTAACCACTTTAGTAAAACAAACTTAATTACTATTTTAAAAAAATGATTGAAAACGCTCGTTTTTTCACGTCTCTGACTGCATCTCACCCTTGAAAACTCGTATCACGAAATAATTTCACGCGCCAATTTTGTTGTCGATGTACTCGTCATCATCGTCGGCGAATTTAAAGCCGTCCTCGTCCTCGCCGATAAAATCGTAAAAAGATTCTCTCGAGTCGTTTCTCATGTCGGCCTCGACCCCGTAATCGGGGCTCTGAATTTCCTTAACCGCGATGCGGTCTCTCTTGGGTTCCTTGGATCGATGAACTTTCACAGGTGACTCGTTGCGGCCCCTCGACAATTCTTTCATCGGTATATCCTCGGCGTGTAAAATTTTGTTGCTCTCAACGAGCGCGTTGAAGTCCGTAATATCCTCGTATTTGCGTTGCAGCACGGGAGTTTTCGCCCTCGCGAGATTAACGTCGATTCTGGTGACATCGTCTTTGGCTTCGCAGTGATCACGCTCGTGTTCGCGACTCGTGTGATACGGGGCTACGTCGCGACGTGGCTTGGGGCTGCCGTGGCTATTTTTCCTCGTCGACGCGATATTCGCCATTTTCGGGCTCGAATCTCTCGAGTCTACGCTCGTATCGGACATTTTGGAATTTCTTCGCGTGTTTTTCGGTGTTGAAGAATCGGTGTTTTCCAGCAGACGATTTCTCACGCTTGCGGCGGTTCTTCTTTCGTAGCTCGACGAGCCGGAATGAGCTTTGGACAAATGATCGCTCGACAAAGTTGTCTGTTCAGGGTGAGTTCGCTCCTCGCCGTTTGAATTTCTCGGCAAACTCACGCTTCTCGATCTCTCTTGTTCCTCGATCAAGCGATTTCGCGTTATTCTCGGTGTGAATCTGCCCTCGGTGCGATTCTCGACGTTGCAGTCTCTCGTCAGACGATTTGGAATTGGATCGTTGTTGGGCTCGTCGTGGGTGTGTCTCGAGAGTGATTCCTCACTGACGCGAACTCTCGACTCGTCGAGGATCCGATGAATCGGCAGCATGCCCTCGTTCAGACGAGCTCTGTATTCCATTATTATCTCATCGTGCAGCTTGCTCTCACCGGGATCCAATCGTCGAGGCAATATTTCATCCTCGCGGTCGTCCGTTTTTCCATCGAGACAACTTGCATCGCGAATCTTTTGGTACTCGGCTGGTGTCAGGGACGCACCCTCGGTGTCGAGCCTCATTGATTTCGCGTCCTTTCGCACCTCGGCTATCTCCTCGTAATGATGGTCCTCCTCAATGGCACCGAGAATTTCCGTCTCGCCGGGCGCGAGTGGCGGTATCCAGACGAGAAAGGCCGGATCCATACCCAGATAGGAGCCCGGCGCTGCCGCCGCGTTAACGACGTTGTAATCGTAATAATCGAGCTCCAGATCCGTGTCGGGATTCACCAAACTAAACTCCGATCCTGGCCCTTGCAGCAAACGCTCGCGATTCCTTCGATCCTTCGTCTCTTTGCCGCAACGCAGCGTCGACAAATTCGAGGATGTGCTCGCTGGCGAAAAACCCTGCGGGAAGAATACAAATATTGTTTATTCGGAATTTTAACGTCGACGGCGGCTTAAGGGGGGATATGTACACCTAGATGGTCGAAAAAATTGATTTAGAAGCTATGAACATTCCGTCGACCGTAGAAGACCTACACTATGGGCCTGGTATCGATGATTCCATGTATGTTGACAAATTTCATGATTTATTCATTCCCAAATTTTTAAACGCGTTTTTCTCAAAACCACGTTTTTCAAATCGATACCGAAAATTTCTCGAAAACCAATGAACCGATTGCCATGAGGTTTTTTGTGGTTATTCTATACACCATTATCTAGTACTTGTCATAGGATTTTTTTTTCCGTTACTTAGTTTTTGTTTTATAGGCCAAATAATAACTAATTTTTGGCCCAAAAATCACTATTTATGTTCAAACGTCCGCGATTTTGTCATAAATCGATATTTTCAAAATCGGCTATGACAAGTACTAGATTGAAGTATCTAATTTATCAATCTTTCTAGTTTTTTTTTTAGATGATTTTTGAAGAAACGCCAATGGGTACCGTATACGCAGATTTTTATACGATGCTCCAAGGATCACACAATATCCTTGTATATTTTTGATATTTTTAAATAATGAAAATTAAACATGTTTTTGAATGTATATCCTTTTAGATAATTAAAACCCCAATCCGACATTTTAAATAGTTTTCCTTGAAACAATTCACAAAAATGACCTTTTTCCGGCTCCTAGGTGTATATCTCCCCTTAAGGCGGGATATATATTTGCAACGATCAAAAAATCGATTTCTTTTTTTTTTCTTCTTTAAGTGGAGGTAGAAAAACAGGTAAACTTCCGGAATTTTTATCTCAAAAACTAATGTTTCGATTGGATCCGGGTTTTTTTTATTGGAATATATGGATATTGAGGTATGTTTAGGAATTTTTTAAAATTAATTCGTTGACTGGAAGCGATTCAAACGCGATTATCTCGAAACATAGTTTTCAAAGTTCGGTGCTAGATGTATCTCGAAAACGGCTTGTCCGATTTTGTTCAAATTTGGATACAATATTCTTTGATAGTTTTTCTCGTTCGCCACGTAAGATTTTTTTGAAATTTTAATTTTTGACGGAATTGCGAGAGTTTTAATTTAAGGAGGTCGTCTAGTGTGTCAGATCAAAAGAAGAGAAAAGGGCCTTGCATGACTTCTTTGAAGAAGAGCAAGGTGTACTCTAGGGTCCAGGCATAGCAGATTGATGGTAAGACCATTTTTTTTATTATGAATTATATACGACAACTTTCAACCGCGTTTTTCTCAAAACACGATTTTTTCAAACTGCTGCCATTGTATCTCAAAAACTATTTGATTGATTCTGCTCAAATTTATACAGCATCTTTAGTACATATATAACTACAAGTTGAACTAAAATAATTAAGATCCAAGATATAGACCCAAAAAAATACGAAAAATTGAATTTGTTTCTAAAGCTTGGAAGAAAAATTGCTTTTTGAAATTCTAACTTTATTTTAGTTCCAAGCAGAGCCTCAAGTCTCACGACTGAAATTACGTTTGATTTTTTTATTTCAGATTAGTAGAACGGTGGGAATCATTGCAGCAGTGGAGCACCTCTTTTTATATATGTGTTCCTGTTGGGAGGTGTATCTCCGACTATATTCTATATAATGATGATATTCTATATAATGTTAATAAAATTGATATGCCATTCATAAATTATTTTATTTTAATGGTTGGTAAAAAAAATCCCCAAAGAACCATTAAAAACGGCCTTCACACTAGACAACCCCGTTAACATTCGTTGTTCGTTCATAATTTCCGACGATTTTGGATTGCATACACATTGCCTAAAAAAGCAATGGTTCAATCAAATGAAAAACCCCTATGTGGCAAACGAGAAAAGCTATCGAAGAATATTGTATCCAAATTTGGACAAAATCGGACAAGCCGTTTTCGAGATCCATCTGGCACCGACTTTGAAAACGATGTTTCAAGATAATCGCGTTTGAATCGCTTCCAGTCAACGAATTTATTTTAAAAAATTCCTAAATATACCTCAATGTACATATTTTCCAATAAAAAAACCCGGATCCAATCGAAACATTAGTTTTCGAGATAAAAATTCCCGACGTTTACCTATTTTTCTCGCCGTTTACTCAGGTTCCTCCCTTTAAACGAAAGAACTATATATGTAGAAGATTTTCCCAAAGTTTCGAAGCAAAATTCGAAAAACTTCAAACACTACAGCCCGTCAACGCTGTGCCTCACCGCTCGGAATCGGAGCGGGCGTGAACTTCAAACGCGTTTTTCTCAAAACTGCATTATCGAAATTGGCGTGCAGGATTACTCAAAAACTATTAAGCCGATTGAGTTGAAACTTGGTAGAAATATTGATAATATTGGTACATTCTACTTGACGGGAATTGTTTGTTGAAAATTGAAAAAAAAACTACTTTTTTAATTCACATTTTACATAAATGGGAAATGTTGATTGTTTTTTTGTAAATGCTTGCCATTTTCTTAAATTTGCATTTTCTTCATTTTAATTACCGTCACATAAAAACAATACATGTACTAACTGAAAAAATGTTTGAACTTTTTTTGCAAATCAAAGTCTACGGGAAGTTAGACTGCACGTCAATTCGCAACTCCTGCGGAAACCCTGCTGTAACACTCTGCCACAGCTACGCCATTTTGATGATGAATTTATTTTCAAAAATTGTTATGTAAACTTAAATATACTATTAAAGTATACCGAAAGTTTGATAAATGTAGAATAATTATTTCTTAGTTTAAAAAATCCCTCAATATTGCTTATTTGTATCCTGTCTGAATGTATATGCCGCCTTAACTCGGCACTCGGGGTCTCGATGAGGAAGTTCGATCAGCGAGTTTGGGGTAGAAGGAAAATATTCGATACAATGCGGCCGGCCCAGTGGTCGTCAGGGTCCTTGTGATCGTCGTGTTTACACATTACATAAGTATTTTAGGATAGAACAAGCGCGCGTTGTTGATTTCTATAGATTTTTTTCAAATTTTAACCAGACTTTGGTCATATCATTATGCATGTTAGAGTGAAATTTCAGAACAGTGAACTATTTAAATTGGGCGATAATGGGTTTTAAAATTGCAACTTGTAACACTGCAGGGTCTGCATTGACCGAAAGTCAGGTCACATAATTCGTCGTTCCATTCTATCGTGTTTATAAATTTTGAATAAAAATTATTTTTAGATCGCAAACTAGTTAGGGAAAGAGTGAAAAAAGTTTCGATTGCCTTTACTATTCAGTTTTGCTAAAAACGTTCAGTAAAGACAAAATATATCTCCGAAAGTATTTGTCCCCTGTAATAAGAAGAAATATTGCAACACCGCAGAACAGAATTGTTCAATATTTCGAGAAAAAAAATATCGTGTTCCGCAAGTTAAAAACTTTTATCATTAAAAAATATTTGCTTTATAAATATTAATATTTTATATTGTTTATGTTATCTTCATTAACAAATAAAAGTGTTGGTTGATTCATAACTAATTAAAAACTTTGTTCGATTAAAAATTACTTCCAAATAAAAATTTGTTTGCAGTATTGTTTTAAATATGCCGCGCAACCTTACGGTATTGGATACTTGAAACGATGCGGTGTTGCCATATATCTTCTTATTATAGGGGACAAATATTTTTTACGGAAAATTATTCCGTCTAAATTTCAATGCAGACCCTGCAGCGTAGAAAGTTGCAATTTAAAACCCCATTATGTCCCAATCTAAATAGCCGACTGTTCTAAAATGGCACTCAAACATGCATAAGGATATGAACAATGTTTGCTTAACCCATTAACGCCGAAGAATCGTGTTTTTTTTTCATTTTCAAGCTAGATTCTTATCATCGAAAAAAAATAATTTTCAAATAAAAAATGTGTTCCCTAGTACTTTCAAGTGTCCTCTTTCCGAATCCGGGGTCAAAATTGAGTTTTGTCCATTAGAAAAAAAAATATGGCCGTTTTTAAACAAAAAAAACCGAAAAAATCGGAGACATTTTTTTTCAATATTTTTTTTCTCATTGAAGACGCCGGAAGACCCCAATTTTTCGTCAACCATGAGTGCACAAAATAGTTATAGTTTAAGAATATATTTTTTAAATTTGTCGACATTGACATTTTCACCCCCAAAATGGCGCTGTTCATCCCTTCAGCAGCAAGACAATTTTCACTCTCGGTGCCCGACAAAAAAAATATTCAGATTTTCACAAAAATTGGTATCCCGGGGTTTTCAAGGTCGCTGATTACAATTCGGCCCTCAAAATGCGGAAATTCAAAATGGCGGGTCCAATATGGCGGACGGAAATGCCAAAGTCGATTCGATTCGGATGAAATGTGGTACTCGGGGGTTTTCGAGGTCGCTGATTACAATTCTGCTCTCAAAATGCGGAAATTCAAAATGGCGGATCCAATATGGCGGACGGAAATGCAAAAGTCGATTCGAATCGGATGAAATGTGGTACTCGGGGGTTTTCGAGGTCGCTGATTACAATTCTGCTCTCAAAATGCGGAAATTCAAAATGGCGGATCCAATATGGCGGACGGAAATGCAAAAGTCGATTCGAATCGGATGAAATGTGGTACTCGAGGGTTTTCGAGGTCGCTGATTACAATTCTGGCCTCAAAAGGCGGAAATTCAAAATGGCGGATCCAATATGGCGGACGGAAATGCAAAAGTCGATTCGAATCGGATGAAATGTGGTACTCGGGGGGTTTTCGAGGTCGCTGATTACAATTCTGGCCTCAAAAGGCGGAAATTCAAAATGGCGGATCCAATATGACGGAGGGAAATGCAAAAGTCGATTCGAATCAGATGAAATGTGCTACTCGGGGGTTTTCGAGGCCCCTGATAACGAATCTGGCATCATAATTTCAAAATTCAAAATGGCGGATGCAATATGGCGGACACTTCCCCTTATCCTCAGTTATTAGCTAACGTTTATTGAAGAATGTACATGTGAGGAATAAAAATTGACAGTTGCAGAGGCTGAGAAATCTTCGATTTTCCTACATTTCATCTGGTTTACAGTTCATCACTCCACATTACTCAACGGTTAAACTTGTAGTTCCTTATTCCACTCTTAGCATTACCCAGAGAAAACGACATGGACTCACTCGGGGACTCACTCGAATCAAGCACCCCAAAAAGTGAGAGGCAAGGGGACTCACTTGAATCAAGCACCCCAAAAAGTGAGAGGCAAGGGGACTCACTCGAATCAAGCACCCCAAAGGAGAAAGGATCTCTACCACGTCCATTTCGTTTTCTCTGGGTAATGCTAAGAGTGGAATAAGGAACTACAAGTTTAACCGTTGAGTAATGTGGAGTGATGAACTGTAAACAAGATGAAATGTAGGAAAATCGAAGATTTCTCAGCCTCTGCAACTGTCAATTTTTATTCGTCACATGTAAATTCTTCAATAAACGTTAGCTAATAACTGAGGATAAGGGGAAGTGTCCGCCATATTGCATCCGCCATTTTGAATTTTGAAATTATGATGCCAGATTCGTTATCAGGGGCCTCGAAAACCCCCGAGTACCACATTTCATCCGATTCGAATCGACTTTTGCATTTCCCTCCGTCATATTGGATCCGCCATTTTGAATTTCCGCCTTTTGAGGCCAGAATTGTAATCAGCGACCTCGAAAACCCCCGAGTACCACATTTCATCCGATTCGAATCGACTTTTGCATTTCCGTCCGCCATATTGGATCCGCCATTTTGAATTTCCGCATTTTGAGGGCAGAATTGTAATCAGCGACCTCGAAAACCCCCGAGTACCACATTTCATCCGATTCGAATCGACTTTTGCATTTCCGTCCGCCATATTGGATCCGCCATTTTGAATTTCCGCATTTTGAGAGCAGAATTGTAATCAGCGACCTCGAAAACCCCCGAGTACCACATTTCATCCGATTCGAATCGACTTTTGCATTTCCGTCCGCCATATTGGATCGGCCATTTTGAATTTCCGCATTTTGAGAGCAGAATTGTAATCAGCGACCTCGAAAACCCCCGAGTACCACATTTCATCCGAATCGAATCGACTTTGGCATTTCCGTCCGCCATATTGGACCCGCCATTTTGAATTTCCGCATTTTGAGGGCCGAATTGTAATCAGCGACCTTGAAAACCCCGGGATACCAATTTATGTGAAAATCTGAATATTTTTTTTGTCGGGCACCGAGAGTGAAAATTGTCTTGCTGCTGAAGGGATGAACAGCGCCATTTTGGGGGTGAAAATGTCAATGTTGACAAATTTAAAAAATATATTCTTAAGCTACAACTATTTTGTGCACTCATGGTTGACGAAAAATTGGGATCTTCCGGCGTCTTCAATGAGAAAAAAAATATTGAAAAAAAAATGTCTTCGATTTTTTCGGTTTTTTTTTGTTTAAAAACGGCTATATTTTTTTTTCTAATGGACAAAACTCAATTTTGACTCCGGATTCGGAAAGAGGACACTTGAAAGTACTAGGGAACACATTTTTTATTTGAAAATTATTTTTTTTCGATGATAAGAATCTAGCTTGAAAATGAAAAAAAAAACACGATTCTTCGGCGTTAATGGGTTAAGATATGAAAAAAAAATCTATAGAAATCGAGAATGCAGAAATTGAGAATGTGTGACAAGTCCAAAAAATCGATTTTTTTGGAACACAATGCGAAAAATGTGTGCACGTTGTATGGACCCGGCATAGAAGACTAATGGTGAGTGAACATTTTTGTTGTGTAAATCGTACGTGAACTTTTAAACGCGTTTTTCTCAAAACTGTATTTTTCGAATTGGCTTCCATGATATCTCAAAAACTATGTGACGGATTTCACTTGATTTTTTATGATATAGCACAGCTATAGTTATCACCCGAACTAGAATTTTTCTGATATCTGCCATAGTTTTTTTAAGCTGAAAAAGTCGAAAAAAAATGACGAAACATGGAACTTAACTTTCAAAACCGTCCCAAAATTCAATTTTCGATATTTTTATTTTACTCTACTTCCGGCGATAGCCTCGGGTCTACAAATTAAAATGTCGTTTGATTGTTTTTATTTCCGATGAGCAAATCGGAAATAAAACAATTTGCCAACTTTCTTTTACTCCTGAGTGTCTTCCGAATGGTGTAAGAGTAAATTCAACTCATTATTTTTGTTTGATAAAATTCCTAAGGACTGTAAAAATGTTAATAAACGTATGGTAAAAATTCAAATATAGTGTGTTTTAATGGTTAATAAAAAAAAATTCCCAAAAAATAGCTGTCACATGGGATGACCCCGTTAAGATGAAAATTAGTTATTCGTGCAGATCTGATATATTAGCATTCAGGAGGAATTTACTATGTTGTATTACATCATCACACTCGTAAGTATACGTATTTAAGAATAATGAAACAAATTCCGCTCCGGCGTCCATCTGCGATTTCAGCCGAAGTCTTCATTTGAAGGCTTAAGGTATTCCTTTCACAAACCCGAATACTGAGCAATTTACTGATTTTCGTCTATAACCAACTAAAAATACATCCCAGTATACTGGTAAAATTTCACGCCAAGTTACCGAACTTTTAACGAAAAATGATTACTAAAAATCGTCTCACTTATACGGCGCTCTATGGAGATGACACGCTGGGCAGTGACCAGATAGAAATTAGATAGAAATGTAACCAGAGGTCACATTAGTTATAAATAAGAATCTTAGTTTTGCGTTCAGCATAGAAATTTTAGTTTTATGCTAATTTTAACGAGTTTTCACATATGGCAATTACCGGTCCAGCAATATAAACACTCTGCCGATCGATCACTACGGCTGTCGATAACTGGGGCAAGGTTGGCAAAAAAATGTTGTGAATCGAATATCAATTCATAGAAAATCAGCAACGAAATATTGGGTCCGTAATTATCATTCTCTGTAGAATTCACGCACCAGTAAACGTCATACACATATTCGCGATAGTAAAAAGATACGGATACAAATAAAACGTTGTCTATTACTGGGTCGTGACCATGTCGGTAACTAGGTACGCGTTGAATACAGGTGAACACTACTCGACCGAAAAAATATTAAACATTATTTTATAATAAAATAGTTGTTTATATTGATTGAAATTTGATAAAAATTGTTATTTTGACATGATAACCATAATTAGTTTAATTTTTTTAAATTAATCACGTTGTACGTGAGAGAAATTCATGTTTCAAGTTCTTTTTCAAATGTTTTAATAAAAAGCAAAAAGTTTGTGACTGACAAGGAACATCACTTTGGTGTCCTCCTCCGATTTTGTTGAAATTTTTTTACGTGGAAGAGTTTCAAAAACCAAGAGACAGGTATTTTTTTTATCGGCGGATAAACGGTTTTAAGGGCCGAAACGCACCCTCGAAAATAGGGGTGTTTTTCGGTTTTCGTCGATAACGTTACCCTCCTCATCTCCAATATACAGGGTGATGTTTTTTATCTTGAGACTGCTAAATATCTAGAAAAATAAGCCTTATACGACAAAAATGTCCCAAATAAACCTCCAATAGTTTCCAAGGAGTAATTCAATCCCGAAGAAATGAACCGCCTGCCGCCCCTCCTGGGGTTGGGGCGGGGAGGAACTTTGAAATCTTAAATGGGAACCCCTACTTTTCATTACAGATTCAGATTATACATAAAAAAACACGTAACTTTTGTCTGAACTTTTTTTTTAATTCGGGATAGATGGCGCTGGATTGATAGAGGCGGAACGATACATTGGCCTGCCAGATCGCCAGACCTTACGTCGCCAGATTTTTTTGATTGGGTCTCTTAAAAACTGTAGTTTACCAACAAGTGCCAACAACTCGTGAAAACATGATTGGGCGAATCAGAAATGCTTGCGCAAACATTAAAGCGAACAAACTTTTGAGTTGTGTACAATCATTCGAAGTACGGATCAATAAATGCATCGAAGTTGAAGGTCATCAGTTTGAAAACTTATTGAATTGAATGGTGAGAGGCAAGGGGACTCTCGATAATCAAACACCCCGAATGTGAGAGGCAGGGGGACTCACAATAATGAAGCACCCCAAAGGGATTAAATTTCCGTCAGGTCCACGTCCTTAATCCTGGGTAAAGCTAAGAACGGATACAAAATTATAGTAGATATTTACGATAATTTAAAAAAAACATATTTCCGACAAAAGTTACTTTTCTTCGACGTAGCTACATTATGCAATAAAACATAGGGGATTTCCCTTGAAGAAAAGGAAGGTTGCCCAATCTTCACCGAGTGCAGCGCCATCAATCCCGAATTAACAAAAAAGTTCAGACAAAAGTTACGTATTTTTTTTATGTATAATTCGAACCTGTAATGAAAAGTAGGGGTTCCCATTTAGGATTTCAAAGTTCCCCCCCACCCCACCCCCAGGGGGGCCGGCAGACGGTTAATTTCTGTAGGATTAAATTGCCGGTTTATTTGGAACATTTTTATCGTATAAGGCTTATTTTTCGAGATATTTAGCAGTCTCAAGATTAAAAAATCACCCTGTACAGTATACAAAAAATAAACATTGATGCAATTTGAAGTTTTTTTATATCTCGTACTGTTAAAACGTTATCGACAAAAAACGAAAAACATTCCCATTTTTGAGGGTGTGTTTCACTCGTTAAAACCGTTTTTCCGGCGATAAAAAAAATACGTGCCTCTTAGTTTTTTATACTCTTTCACATAAAGAAGATTCAACAAAATCGGAGGAGGACGCCAAAGTGATGTTCCGTGTAAGCGTCTAAAAATGATTAGGCAAGCCTATATGCAGATACCATCGAGTCAACAAGGGCCTACCGACCTTTGCATAATTAGTTGAAGCAGTTTGAACGCATGTCACGATTGGTGGAACGTCCACATGGCGATTACTAGGCCAACCGTCATGGTGGCATAATGATGACCCGTACTATAACGTCCTATAACCTTTACGAAATATTTTCTCGAAAACTGAACCAAGCACGAGAATTTAACAACGACGTTCTTCTTCGCAATAAAAAAAAAAACTGATTAAGGGATCATCAGTGTAAAATTCTCAAAAAATCGATTTTTTTGCATTATACGATAGTACAGACGGTTTTAAACATGTTGTTCAATTTTTGTGGAGAAATTCGAATAATTTCGGTCGCTACAGCCTTTGTTAGAGAAAGTGATTCGGGCAACAGCGTTCGCACTCGAAACTTTAAACGCGTTTTTCTCGAAATGTCGTTTTTCAAAACGGTGTACACTCTCGAATAAATAGTTTTCAAGCTATCCGTCTAAAATTTTGACACAACATTCTTCGCGCCATTCTTTATCTAGCTACGGAAACTTTTTTATCTTAAATTTTTTTTAACGAAAAACTGTCGAAAAGTAGGCTAAATTCGATACTTTTTTTAACCGTCGCCATTTTGTCAATTATGATGAAAAAACTTCTATAGAAAGATAGCGGCTTTCATACTGATTAATAATCTATTTACAAATTTTGTTTCAGATAATATCTACGGCCACAACCGTGTACACCGTGAGGACGCCTTTTTTCGAAGACACTTTCAACCGTTGAACAAAAGGTAAAAAAAATACAAATAAACGTTTAAAAATTTATTTTCTGTATTTCTGGCATAAGAAAATCAGACTGAATAGCGTCTTTTAATCATCGAAACAAAAAATCGCGAAAGTCAGCTATTTTTCGGCCCGTTACACTGTGACAATCCCTTAAGGGGGAGTTACCCGAGTAAACGGTGAGAAAAACAGGTAAACTTCGGGAATTTTTATCTCAAAAACTAATGTTTCGATTGGATTCGGTTTTTTTTATTGGAAAATATGTACATTGAGGTATGTTTAGGAATTTTTAAAAATAAATTCGTTGACTGGAAGCGATTCAAATGCGATTATCTCGAAACATAGTTTTCAAAGTCGGTGCCAGATGTATCTCGAAAACGGTTTGTCCGATTTTGTCCAAATTTGGATACAATATTCTTCGATAGTTTTTCTCGTTCGCCACGTAGGATTTTTTGAAATTTTCATTTTTGACGGAATTGCGACCGTTTTAATTCAACATTCGTTTTTCGTTCGCAATTTCCGACGATTTTGGATTGCATACACATTGCATAAGAAAAACAATGGTTCAATCAAATGAAAAACCCCTACGTGGCGGACGAGAAAATCTATCGAAGAATATTGTATCCAAATTTGGACAAAATCGGACAAGTCGTTTTCGAGATACATCTGGCACCGACTTTGAAAACTACGTTTCGAGATAATCACGTTTGAATCGCTTTCAGTCAACGAATTTATTTCTAAAAATTGCTAAACATACCTCAATATACATATTTTCCAAAAAAAAACCGGGATCCATTCGAAACATTAGTTTTCGAGATAAAAATTCCCGAAGTTTGCTTGTTTTTCTCACCGTTTACTCGGGTACGTTCCCTTGAGGTAATCCTATCGCTTCACACTAGTCTTATCATACTTGAGACTAGTACAATTCATATTTTTAACAAATGCAAAAAAAAAATTCGTAATAACTAAAAATGTTCATGGGTAAACTGTTGAATGAATGTTCACATATAATTAGAACAATGAAAAAATAGTTATTCCGACGATTCGCACAGAATTTCTAGGTTTGATATTTGGCAACATTGGTTCTATATCCGTCTCTTTTCACCACGGTCTTACATACAGGTCTGGAAACGAAGCCAGATTTCAATGGAGTCGTGAGGCAGCGTTACGAGCTTCACTTTTCATTCCGCTCGCCGCCACCGCCGTCGCTACTATCGGCGAGTACCTCCCACCCACGGACTTCTGTGATCTCTCCCTTCGCCCCTTGGATTGTCTTAGACCGTGCCCCGTGCTATTTATTACTCCATTTTTTATTACAGTGTTCTCGATAACCTCTGTTTGCGTCAACGAGCATTTGCGGTTTGAAAAATATTCATAAAGCTGGCGAAGGTGGACCGTTGTTTCAGGGCTTTCTAAACTGACGAACCAATAAAGGTATTTGTATATTCAACATTCCATGTGTTGCGTATTTTTTTCCTTTCGTCATCGAAAGAAACTCGGAATAAAATTCCAATAAAAATCCATTTCACTCGAAAAAGGTGAGCATTTTTATTTATTTAAATTTCTTTTATATTGGTCTTCTTCCAGCCATACCGGATCTTCCCCTTTTTACAAGCCCCTCTTCTATTCTCTTCCACAATCCCCCGTCCTTATTCCGCAATTCTTTCTCATCTACCTCTATTCCCCCTTCGCTCCCCCCCCCCCCCCCGCCCCACGAAAAAGGTAATGTGCATTTCGGATCATCGAGAAGAGTGAGAGAGACGGACGGAAGCTGTTCTGTCCTTGTCGCACACGTACACGCCGATAGCAATGCCACGTAGTGGCGAAAATTGGAAACAAACGTGGGTTCGTTAACAGTGCCTACCCCCACCACGGTCGTTTCCAGACCTGTATGTAAGACCGTGCTTTTCACTCAACCAGGCGAGTTTAACCTCCATGCTTTTCAACGTCGATCTGTCAAAACAATGTCAGGTGCGGGCACGGTCGTATATACAGGTCTGGGCACTCCCGTATATTCCGTATACCCCAAAGCGTGCCTCTATCTGACGCCTCGATTTGCGGAACTGGCCGCAAAAGCGTGGAGCGCTGCTATCTCGGAGGCATGTGCGACAGAGCGCGATGTATACGCGTATGCGAATTGTCTTTCCCTTCACGTGGCTGTGATGAGAAATTAATATTTTTTTTTTTTATTGTATCTGCTACGGCGAACGCTTCGCTATTTGTAGCTTCCATGTACAGGGATTTCCCCTTTTTACATTTCCCACCATTTTCTCCAATTCCACATCCCTGATTGATTCCCACCTTGCGGCCGCAGCCGACTTCCCCCTCTGTATCGCATTCACCATGACATTTTCTGTCATGGGTATAGGGAAACTGCGGAAAACCTATACCAATACAGCCGGTCACGAGTTCGCTTCCCAGCCTCGGAGCTAGTCGCGTTTCGTCGAGAAATAAGCTCCAGGCTACAGCCATACACACCCGACACACACACGTACCGGTCCGTGTGCGCGACACCCGTGTAGAACTGGAGCTACGTCACGCCTGTGTTTTTATTTCTCTCCGAAACTACGAGACGGTGATTCGAACCCGCGACCTCCCGATGTGTTGATTCCAGAGGCAAGCACGCTAACCACTAGACCAACACATCGGTCTGATGAGAAATTAATACATCCTAAATAATTAGTCGAACACAAAAACTAAAAGCATAAACCGAAAATATGAGCGATGAGCCATTAGTTAATGATACTTATCGTCTTTGACATGGATATGCCGATTTAACTATCGCTCAATCCAATTACATTTTTTTTCGTTTACGGAAAAGAAGATCGTTCGAAATTTACGTGTAGCACGCATTCCTTTCATTAGTAGTAGTAGTAGAAAAGTAGTAGAAAATATCGGTAGTCATCATTGGGAATTTTAAATAATGAGACGTGCTCCGGGTTATTTATGTATCCACTTCTGCATCCCGGAATCATGCACCGCTTCGGCATCGCAATATATAGACACATCATCTTTTGTTATTTCGTATTAAATAAAAACCGTGGCTACGATACACTCGAAATCACCCCGCCAAAACGAGGTTAGGCCACACGTACATACGACCGTCACCACACAACGTGCATACCATGCCCCGTAAACGCGGTATAAACAAAAGTGCCTCCCCTTCACTAGCGCCGCGGTGGAATGCGCAAATAGAGTCACTTAGAGTCACGCATTTTTGAACGGAGTGCCCAGACCTGTATATACGACCGTGGGTGCGGGAAATATAAAGCATCGTATTCGGGCCACGACTGGTAAAAAGCGTGGAAAATTTGTGTCGGCGAAATATGTCGGTTAAAAATGAAATATGTGTATTCACTGAAATATGGGAATTCGAATGAGTGAGATGAGGTTAGGACTACAGTCAGCTGTTGCCTTGCTACCACGTCTTTTTATCGTAGCAACTGGTAATAAATCAAGTACCGGAAGTTCAAATTAAACCCGATATTACATAAAAATTACGCCAATAAGCGTAATTTTTTTCTGAGAGCATTGGATTACTACAAGTGCTAAGTATGTAAATCTGATTATTTTGAAGAATCTGACGGATTCCCACTATTATATACACTTTTCTAGCGACCGGAAATTGGGTTTTTGCATGTCGTCTCGGAATTCCTTCACAAAAATACCCAACCTTAATATTTTTTTTCTCTGTAATTAGGTCGATAATCAACCCTGAAATTTTACAGAGACGATCATTAATATATTTAGTAAACGTTAAAAAAATAGAAATCCTATGAACAGAAGCCTGGCTGGATTACCTTAAGAATGATTCAAAACGAATTCTACTCACTTTCCAAGTTGAGCTATATGAATTTGCAAAGTCGAGCGACCTGCTCAGGTTGACGATTACTGGGCCAACCTCTTACGATCGAACCACCTCAATCGGACAACCGCTGATAAAAATCTAGTCTCATTCGTTAATCAAATGTCGCCTATGGGCCTCTAACAAAATCGCATAAGCACGAATAAAAGCGTACAATTACGCGGGTACCTTTGCCTGCAGAAGTTTAGACGTTTTTGCTTGTGTGACGCTTACATTATTCACGCTGGTCGAGGCGCTCGTGTTGCTGAAACGTCTGCTCTCCTCCGACATCGAGGCCTCCTCTGACACTGGTGTTATAGGCCCAACCGTACGTAGCCTGGCGACGAAGTATTTCGAAAGACAAGAAAAAAAATCGAAAAACAAATTATTATGGTTCAGCTGTAAACGAAAAAAAAACGTACATTGTTTTTTCGTTCGCAAATTGGTAAACGGCAATATAAATTCAACGGTATAATCTAGATAGACAATATTTAAATACATAATTAAACAAAGAAACGTACAGTCAGTTTATCAACATATTCATGCGCATTCTAAATGCAACATCGGCATTGAACTCGTTCTAAGTTTATACGTATATATAGTATATATATATAGATATATAAAGGAAAATAACATGTACATGATTCATATAATTATTATGTACTTAAATATAAATATAGATATTCATATTTATCGTCTAAATTCTACTCGTGCCTTTGTTCGCCACTTTACTTTACGAGAATCTTCGTCGAACCAAAGAATCACGTGTGGACTGTTTGGAATGGAATAATGAAAATGCTGGTTGGTTCAATGTTGCTTTTTAACAATTTCTTGGTAATATCGTTGTATCGTGTTTATTTGAGGGGGTGTGCGTGAATGAGCATGAAATATTGTGAGATGGAGTAGAGTGGGGGTAAGTGATAAGAATGCGGAGAAACTTACTTCACTGGACGGGCGAATTTGACCTCCGGATGTCCGCTCGTCGAAGTGCCGGAGCTTGACGAACGTTTCGACGGCGTGCTCAAGCCACTCCCGACTATGGTTCTTTGCGAGCCGTGCTCGTCCAGATCTTTTTGCTTCAGAGTTGCCGAATCAGCGGTATTCTCGTCCTCGATTCTGGGACAGGTGAAATGCCCGTAAGAAAATTCAACGGAATTTCTGATATTTTCGGAATGACGTATCGATCGGTAAAACGAACGGTTTTTTTATTCGTACAAGTGAAGTCGTACGATCTTAAACAAATGATTATCGTTCTCTCTAATCTTATTTCACACTAAGCGGGGGACTATTATTTTTTAGCTTAAGGGGTTAGGCTACTGTGAATTCAACTACATTTTCGAAAAATCGTTCGGCGCTTGAACTTTGAACGCGTTTTTCTCGAAACTACTTTTTTCAAAACGGTGTACATGATTGCTGGACCTCCAATGGACGGATTGAGTTGAAATTTGGTACACTTATTCAGAATAATCGTAGTTTAGTTTTGACCGACGTTTTTCTTCTTGACATTTTTTTTCATTAGTTATCAGCAATAATAATGTCGTTTTTCTCTGAAAAATCGAAGAAAAGACGTTCCAAATTTGTTTTTTTATTATTGAAATACATTGCAAAATAAAGGTCGTTCGAGTCCATATTATCTATTTTAAGAAAATAAAAAAAAATCGTTTTCTTTGTTTCAGATCAACCGTTCCAGGTCAAAATCAAGTACACCGTTGAGCCTCTCGCGTTTAAAGGTCGTTGAAGAAATGGTTTATAATTTGTTTAATTACTAATCATTTTTAATTGAATTAAAACTTAGTTATTAACAATGATAATGTCATTTTCCCTCGAAAAATCGGAGAAAAAAAATTCAAATTCTTTTTCATTAATTGAAATACTATATCAAAATAAACCCTCGCCTTCAAAGGTCCTTCGCGAGATTGTTTATAACTTCTTTGACTATTAATCCTATTTTATGAAATTAAAACTTAGTTATCAACCATAATAATGGTACTTTTTCTCACAAAATAAAAAAAATATAAATCCTTTTTTATGACTGAAATACGAGAGCAAAATGAAGCTCGTTCAAGTCTTAGCCAATATTATCTATTTAGAAAAAAACGCGTTTTATTTGTTTTAGATCAACCGGGTAGCCAAAATCAAGTACACCGAAGAGTCTCTCCCGTTTAATGGCCCTTCAAGAAATTGTTTATAACTTGTTTAATTATTAATCATTTATATGAATTTAAAACTCAGTTATCAACAATGATACTGTGATTTTTCCTCGAAAAGTCGAAGAAAAAAATTCAACGTCTTTTTTACTAATTGAAATACGATATTAAAATAAAGCACGGTCAAGTCTTGGCCAATATTATCTATTTTGAGAAAAAAAAACTCGTTTTGTTCGGTTCAGATCAACCGGGTGGCCAAAATCAAGTACACTGTTGAGCCCCTCGCATTCAAAGGTCCTTCACGAGATTGTTTATAAATTATTTGATTATTAATCTTTTTTAATGAAATTAAACCTTAGTTATCAACAATAATAATGTCATTTTTCCTAAAAAAATTCAATTTTTAAAAAATGATTAAAATACAATAGCAACACAAAGCTCAGTCGAATCTTAACCAATATCATCTATATTAAGAAAAAAATCGTTTTCTTGGTTTAAGATCGACCGGGTGGCCAAAATCAAGTACACCGTTGAGCCCCTCCCGTCCAAAGGTCCTTCACAAGATTGCTTATAACTTCTTCAATTATTAGCCTTTTAAAATAAAATTTGGTACCCAACGTTAACGTGCATACAAATAAATGTCGAAACGATTTTCTAATCATCTTACTTATTCCTTAAGGCGGGATATACATTTACGACGATAAAAAAATCGATTTCTTTTTTTTCATTAAAAGGTAGAACTATATATGTAAAAGATTTTCCTAAAGTTTTAAAGCGAAATTCGAAAAACTTCAAACGTTACAGCCCGTCAACGCTGGGCCTCTCGGATTCGGAGCGGGCGTGAACTTCAGACGCGTTTTTCTCAAAACCGCATTATCGAAATTGGCGTGCAGGATTACTAAAAAACTATTAAGGCAATTCAGTTGAAACTTGGTAGAAATATTGACTACATTGGTACCTTCTACTTGACGAGAATTGTTTTTGAAAAATTGGAAAAAAATTACTTTTTTTCATCGAGGTTTTACAGAAATGTTGCGTGATCTGTTGATTTTTTTGTTGTAATGCGTGCCATTTTCTTAAATTTGCATTTTCTTCATTTTAATTACCGCCACATAGAAACTATACATGTTCCAAATGAAAAAAATGTTTGACCTTTTTTGCAAATCAAAGTCTACGGGAAGCTAGAAGGCACGCCGATTTTCAACTCCCGCGGCGACCTTGCTGTAACACTCTGCCAGAACTCCGTCACTTTGATGATGAATTAATTAAAAAAAATTGTTTTGTACACTTCAGGCCTTAGGCCACAATAACGGGTATTAAATCATTTGCGAATTTAACTATTTTTTTTCGTATGAAAAAGTGATTCACTCATAAAATTAATTACACATCTGTTTAGTATGAATATCAAGCTGTTAGAAATAATATATTTTTTTTTTTCGATGTACAAAATGGCCGACTACTCGAAACTTCTCGAAACAGCTTTTTTCCAATTGGCGTGACAAATAACTTCAACAATTTTCACTCGATTTACTGGGTGGGGGTAAAAATGTCGAATGACCAAATATAGAACGACAAAGATTTCGAAACGACAGAATTATGAACTCTCAAAATAACGAAGGTTAAATCATTCGAAATTTTATCTTTCGACTGATA
Source organism: Ophion obscuratus (assembly GCA_964007375.1). Taxonomy (NCBI): domain Eukaryota; kingdom Metazoa; phylum Arthropoda; class Insecta; order Hymenoptera; family Ichneumonidae; genus Ophion; species Ophion obscuratus. Next base: position 27,771,117 of record OZ023314.1, read on the forward strand.
AAAAAATCGAATGACTATAAATCGAACCATTATTTATTGGAGAGGTAATTTATTCGAACACGATAATTCAGATTGTCTGCAATTCGGAACATAAAAATACAGAATCGAAAAATGTAGAACACCCATATCTCCGAAACAGAAAATAGCGAGTGCCTAATATGCGTAATACCGTCTATGGCGAAAAGCAATATATCGAAACGCAAAATGTCGATGGCCCGAAATGTCGAATGCCGAAAGGTCGAACGGCCAAAATGGCGAACGTGGTGGGGCCCGTCACGTGGGATGACTGTCTTACGATATTTTAGCCTACAGACCGCCAGCGCCATCTCGCAGCTTCACTCTGAGGCACAAGTGACGTATTGCTCGATTCGCCATTCGGGCCGTTCTACATTTTGACCCTCCGCAATTTCAACCACTCGACTTTTCGGCCGTTCGCTTTAATGATTTTCTGCATTGTGAACCATTGCCATTTTTTTAATTCGGAGAATTGTCGTCTCGAATTATTTGGTGTTATGCATACAGGCCCATCGATTTCATGTTTTTCGATATTTTATTAAATCTGATTTTTGTTTTTCGCTACATATCAACTTCCGAGATGTTCATATTCGTAATTGTTATTTTCGACTTCACAGACTCTAGTAAGATTGATCTATCTATATTCGAACATTCGTCATTTTCGAATTCGACATTTTGGCCCATCTACATATCGATCGTTCGACATTTGTCCCCCCACCCAAAAAATTGTTCAATTCGCACATGATTTTATACCCGTTACTGTGGCCTAAGGCCTTAAATATACTATCAAAGTATACCCGAAGTTTGATAATTGTAGAATCATTATTTCTTAGTTTAAAAAATCCCTCAATATTGCTCATTTTTTCCTGTCTAAATGTATATCCCGCCTAAATGTTTTTCTTCATAATCCTAATTGATCGTACGTGCAACGTTAACGTACATACAAATAAACGTCCAAAATGTTCCAATCATCTTATTTATTCCTTCAAAATTGATTTATTTTGAATATCCCTGATTTCCGGGTCATCACAGTAGCCTAACCCCTCAAAAAGCGTCAACCATTAAACAGGTCAGATTTTAATTCCGTTTTCTAGACAACGACTTACTGGAATTTATTGAAACTCCGAAGATACATTTTTTTCGGAATGTATCTGTCTAAAAAAAATGAGTATCCTTCTAGATTCTTCGATGCAAGACTCGATTCTCTTTGAAAGTTCGAATACTTCGAACGTTCCTGTTTTGTGAAAAATGTCTTACTCAGTCTGAGTTTCCGTGCTTTCGTAGCCATCCTCGAGATCGTTGGGTGTTTGCTCGAGTCTGGCGTGCTTCGGTGAGCCTCGCCTTGGTAATCTGACCAGCGAGACTACCTCGGATATAAGTGTCGCCGATGACATTGCTCTCGCGCGCCTGGCCAGGCCTTGCATGGACCCGCTGCAAGCTGAAATGTTTGTTTTTTTTTCCCTCCCGTTAAATGAGTATTACGCGTATGGAAATTTTCGTCCTCGTTATCGCTCGTAATCCTCTTACCGGAGTTATCCGTCAAGCTGTCAAGGTCCTCGGCGATTTGGTACTTTCTGTACTTGACAGCGTACTGCAGAGCCAGAAATACGGAAACGAGAAACATGAGGAGGAGGAGGGAAGCGGCTGCCAAATGAGCCGGTGACAGCCAGAGAGCCCATCTACCCGCGGCAACTACAACTTCGGGATGAAGAAGAATCGTCGATGGATCCGTACCATTTTCCAGTCGCGTTTTGGCTGCAAAAATATTCAACTCCATATAAATTTCCAATGGGCTTGCTTCGCGTGGGGTTGAATTATGAAATTGTGACGGAGGCCTTTTTTCAATACGATTTCCGTGCTACTATTAAGGGGGAGATTCCTTTAAGCAGCCGAAAATGAGCGAATTTTCAAGATTTTTTGTGTCGGAACTTTATTTTTTTCTACATAACCAAAATTTTATGTACATTAGGGTTGTACAATTTTGAGCTCTTTTTTCCTGTTGCCCACCGTCTAATTATCTTTTTCGAAGAAAAACAAATTGTCCCGGACGCTGCGAGCGGTCAACAAATACTTAGCTCAAGCCTCCCAAAAATTCAAATTTCAATAAAAAAATCGATTTTTTGTTTTTCGTCCACTTCTCACCCATGAATCCTACGCTTTATAATTTGTAAATTGACCTCCCGAAAGCTCTAGCCGGCCAATGAATATTTAATGGTCGCTCAAGGGCTTCGAAATTTCCAATTTTCGTCAATTTTTGTTTACTCTTCTCACTCGTAAATTTGACGCTTCGTAAAACTTTCAAAACAATATTTAAAGGTCGCTCAAGCTTTCCAAAAATTCAAATTTTAATTGAAGAATCAATTTTTTTTCGTCCACTTCTCACCCATGAATTTTACGCTTTATAATTTTTAAATTGGCCTCGCGAAAGCTCTAGCCGGCCAATGAATATTTAGCGGTCGCTCAAACTTTTCGAAATTCAGAATTTCCGGCAAAAAATAAACCTCGCAGGCGTTATAATTCCTTGTAGCATAAAAACAAAATAAACAGCAAAGTGTTACATTTTCTCAATAATTTATTATAATCATTTGTAACAAACACCAATTAGACGATACGTGTTATTATGTTCTATTATGTATTATTGTATTATGGCGTAGCTCGTCACAGAGTATAGCTACGATTGGTCCGCTAGTTTAACCAACGAGACCAATGTGGGACGCATCACGATGCGCGTGAAACAGCTACCATTACAGTTTTACGAATAAAACGACGTCGAAGTCGTTCAAGGTCATTAAAGGTCACCTATTAAAATGAAATGCAAATTTAAATATCTCGGATCACTACCAAATATTTGGTAGCGATCCGAGATATTTGGATTTGTATCATCGATGCTGATCTTCAATGACCTTGAACGACTTTGACCCCCAATGTTTATTTTATGCGACTTGAGGTGCTCCACAAGATGGTTGAAAAAAATGTACCATTCCATTTCAAAAAGTGGAGGTGACCGTCACTGTGCATCAGCGCCCCCACCGAAATAAAAAAAGATTGGTCGCATTCCATGGCCCTCTTCACACCGTACAACTTTTGTCTGGAACATTTTTTTGTGACGTCGATAATTACCGAGTTCTTTCGGGTGGCAGAGAAAAGAGGGATTCCCTGTATGTATATATATATATATATATATATATATATATATATATATATATATATATATATATATATATATATATATATATTAGGGTGGTCCTTATTTGGGGTGTTTTTGAATTTTCCTGCGGACAAGGCGGAAAAAGTTTTCAAATAAATAAATAAAAAAGTACGCTGAAGCTGGAGCCTGTAGGCCAACTCAAAGTACTCCCGCCAAGGCCGTGAATTTTCCCATTTAATTTCAATGGAAACTCGGACCTAGTGCACTTTTTTTTGCCCCCACCTAAATAGCATTTTGAAAAATCTGAATCTTGGCATATATCTTTCCTATAGTCATAGGTATTCTACAAAAAATTGGGCGACTTACAACGATGACATTTTCAAAGTACCAGCGCGTCAATGTTGCGTCTTGAAGTAAAAAATCATAATTTTACGAAATAAATGGATTAATAAATAATATTAAACAATTAGATATACTTACATGAGTTTTTACAAATTGTATGAACTAAGAATTGTTACATTAACCATGTCTTTGCAGTAATTATGACGAGACAAATTATGTTTACTCGAATTTACAGTTGCATTTTTATTTACACAGCTTAGATCAAACAACCATGGTACAATGAGTTTACATGATCTATAAATCTCTCAGTATAGTACGTTTCCGAGCATCAGGAAATTGCGCTCTATTCTCGGATACAATTTGTAAAATGAATTGTTTTTGCGTATCATCTTTCGATAAAATTTCGTTGTATTCTTGAATTAATTTAACTGCTCTCTCCGCAGTATCGTTTACAACTTTTAGATGTTTTACCAGCTGAAGGCCTGTTTTATAATTATGATCTTTTGGCCACTGTGTTGGATCACTCTTTAAAAAATCTTGTTTTATGTCAAAACGTTCAAAAATTTCCGCAATTGAGACGAAACGAATGACTCGACAGTTTAATTACGCAAACTTGCGATGTCACGTACTTCCACTCGTTTCGGACAATCTATTTCGTCGTTAACGATGCTCAGCCTAGACACCATTTGTCTTTTCGTTTCATTCGACAATGTTTCACCAAAAAATGCCAGTGCAACAGTTTCTGGACTTAGGTACCACAAATGATTCTTGAATTTGTTTAGCGATACTTCAGAAATTCGTTTGTCTATCAATTTGTAATCGTACAATTGTTTAATTGTTTCAAACAAGTTACAAGAATTGTTTAATGTAAAAATTCTTAGTTCATACAATTTGTAAAAACTCATGTAAGTATATCTAATTGTTTAATATTATTTATCAATCTATTTATTTCGTTGAATGATGATTTTTTACTTCAAGACGCAACTTTGACGCGCTGGTACTTTGAAAATTCCATCGTTGTAAATCGCCCAATTTTTTGAGGAATACCTATGACTATTGGAAAGATATATGCCAAGTTTCAGATTTTTCAAAATAGTATTTAGGTGGGGGCAAAAGAAAAAGTGTAGTAGGTCCGAGTTTCCATTGAAATTAAATGGGAAAATTCACGGCCTTGGCGGCAGTACTTTGAGTTGGTCTACAGGCTCCAGCTTCAGCGTACTTTTTTATTTATTTATTTGAAAACTTTTTCCGCCTTGTCCGCAGGAAAATTCAAAAACATCCCAAATAAGGACCACCCTAATATATATATATATATATATATATATATATATATATATATATATATATATATATATATATATATTAAGGGGGTCGTCTAGTGTGTCAGATCAAAAGAAGAGAAAACGGCCTTGCATGACTTCTTTGAAAAAGTTGATGGTGCACTCTATGGTCCAGGCATAGCAGATTGATGGTGGGAACATTTTTTTATTATGAATTATGTGCAACAACTTTCGAATGCGTTTTTCTCAAAACATAATTTTTTCAAACTGTTGCCATGATATCTCAAAAACTATTTGATTGATTCTGCTCCAATTTATACAGCATCTTTAGTACATATATAACTACAAGTTGAACTAAAATAATTAAGATTGCTTCGTTAGTTTTCTTTTTATCAGCTATGTAAACCCAAAAAAAAACGACAAATGGAATTTTGTTTCTAAGGCGTGAAAAAAATATTTTTTGGAATTCTATCTTTAGTTCCATGTAGAGCCTCAAGTCTCACGATTAAAATTGCGTTTGGTTTTTTTTTAATTTCAGATAAGCAGAACAGCCGGAATCATGGCAGCAGTGGAGCACGTCTCTTTATACATGTGTTCCTGTTAGGCGGTGTATCTCCGACTACATTCTATACCATGACTTCAAAAAATTCACAAAGATTGTTTAAGGGAGAATATCAGAGTGACAGGCTGAAAAATGAGGAATTGTTTGGGATTTTTTTTAACGGCCCGAACAAATTATTTGAAATTTTGTGTATTAATTATTGAAGTAATGAAGCATCCAAGGAATTTTTTTTTTTATTTCTAGCACATTTTATTAAGCAGAGGAGCAGTCGCAAAATGGCGTCTCAAAAAAAGACTCCCCGTCAGTAAATTTTCGTCAGGTTTTGCAGTAAATCGGTAATAAAAAAGAAGTAAACAATTTAAAAAAAACTCTACGATGCGACGATAGTGATAAGTTTTCTGAAGAGAATCCTTTTTGAATGAAGTCGATTGGACAAAATTTGACAGCGTTATGCTGTCAACCAGGTCAAAAAACATGGATTCGAGAAAAACGCGTTTAAAGTATGGAAAGGCCCGTATAGAAGGCTCTGAGAGCGTCGACGCTTGGCGCCAATTTCGAATACTTCTAAGCCGAATATTGTTTTTAAAATTTGTAGGCATATTCTTAAAGGCCAAAACTATCTAAGCAAAAAAAATCGATTTTCTTTTCACACTGATATTCCTCCTTAAATATTAACAAAAATGATATACAATTTACATTATTATTTTATTTTAATGGTTTGTCAAAAAAAAATCCTCATAAAAGCATTTAAAAACAGCCTTCACACTAGACGACTCTGTTAACGGCGGGGTAAAGTTAATTCGGCGAAAAAAAGGCATGTTTTTAAGATTTTTTTTTGGCGTAACGAATAGTGTTCGTTTATTGAAAAATTTACATATAATAAAGTAACATATGAACAACATTCTCCTAAATTTGCGTTGCAAAATATTCAAAATTGAGCGAGTGAAAATTAAACCCCGGAGGCGCCTCGAAAAAAAGTTGGTTTGCGGTGTGCATCATAACTCGCAACAGAATCATTTGAAAAAAAAAAAATCAAAATGCATTTGTTAAAGGAGATGTTTCTCGAGGTAATGACGGGAGGATTTTCTTTTTTTTCGATTTTTCGATTTTTCGTAGCACTTGGGAGCCAAAAACCCGATTTTCGCTAAAAAAAATCAGCTAATTTGTTGTTGAAAAATTAGTAATTATTTAAAAAAACAAAAAAGCTCTCGAAAATACCTGGTGAATTATGTGAAGAAGTTCTGTGCAAAATTTCAAAGCGATTGGTCCAGTAGATTTTGAGTTATCGTGCACACGGACTTCAAATATGACAAGTCTCAGAAAAACGGTTTGAAAAACGCAGAAGAGAAGAGAACGGCATGGAGCAATAGACGCTCAAATACTCATAACTTCGTCAATTTTACTCCGATCGACTTGAAATTTTAACACAATATTCTTGATATATTATGCATTCATTTAAAAAAATTTAAAAAAAATGAAAAAAAAATTAAATACTCTACCCCGCCCTTAAACCCAAACAAAAAAAAAAAAGAAAAAAATTAACCTGTTTCTAGCAGGAGGCCCACTTCCAAATATTCACCCAAACTTCAAAACCATATGACTGTGGTGGAGTACGAAATTGATTTGTGTATATTACTGCATTGATTAGACATGCGTTTACTAACGAAAGGCTGATGCGTGAGCGAGAAATCCACCGATGCAAGATTCTCCAGCTGCGGTCATCTCGTCGCTGAAGAATTCCAGCAGGAGATTTTGTTCGGTGGAGACGATTGTACCGGACTCCGGTGCACTCTTGTCACACGCAATATCGGCGAGTAATTCGGCGCTGAGCGAATCGCCGTCTCGGACTCTCACGTATTGGCCCGGGCACGGAAATCTCGTTTGATCGAGATGAAGCCGTACGGCAAAGTCATCATCTGTCTGTACGAGCCAAAACGAACGTCCCGGACACGCTTGTGTACTCGCAGCGAGAATTCTCCTCGACGTCTCGTTGGCCAAATTAACTTGGCAACCGCAGCGGCATTTTGTGCCGATTTCCGCGGTAACTTCCGGTCTCTCGGCAGCTATTCCCTTCCCGTGACTACACTCCCAATCGCCGGGCTTCCAATTCCCGTGAAGATCCAACTCACCAGCGCCCCCGCACTCCTCGGTCTCCACGGCTTTTCCCTGAAAGCCATTGGTTTTCTTAAGGCCTCAGGCCACTCCAGAGGTCAAAACGGGCATATTTTGTGATGTTTTTTTTTCTTCGGCAAAACCATAAAATAAATCGAAATTACAAAATAGGGGTTTTGGACACGTAATTGACTATACAAAATTATTTTTTTTCACAGCGATACGTGTGAAAATGGCGACTGTGCAACATTTTTCCGATGACGGCTTTATTTCTGGAAGGTCGACGGTCGGACCAACAGCTCCTATAATTTTTAAGTTATGACGAGGCACTAAAGTTTTTTCGATTATATATAAGAATAGCTATAGTAGTACAGTCGTGCTGTATATTGGAATCGGAAAAACTAGAAGAAGGCTAGTTTTTTGACAGGTGATTTTGTATGTGCCACGGGTGTTAAAACCAAGTTTGCCTAAAAATTAGGGGGTAGGGTTTTTTAGGGGATGGGGGTGGATTAATGCCAAACTACAACCCCCACGAGGTCGGCGCCGGGAGACAAAATGTTCAGAAAAATCCGGGTTTTATTTTTGTCCATAGCGCCGAAGTCGTCGAAGTTCATTATGGGGTTGAAAAAGTGGGGTGAAATTTTGAAAAATAAGTTTTCATTCGATAACTCTTTAGGACAAATTCATACAATTTTTGTTCCAATGGAAACGTTGTAGCCCTTGAAAAGATGCGTCGATCGAGTATTCGATCAACCCTCTCCAATAATATCTTCACCCCCAAAAGAATTGTTGAAGAATTAACAAAAAAATTGTTTGTTGAATAACTCAAAAACAATCGATTTTTCGGGGATGAATAAAATGTACGAAATGTAGAGAATAATTTTCTCTATATTTTCGTTCCTATGCACAACTTTTGAATTTTGCTTTTTCGAACCCCTCTTAGGGGTCGAAAATTCAAAATGAAATTCTGGGAACACTATTGACCGAAACTAAAGAGATACGAGCTTGGCGCTGTGGACAAAAATGTAGCTGAGGGTTTAAGCTACAAATTCTTCCACGGCGGCGAATTCGCGCGGTCAATAGTTTTCCCAGAATTTCATTTTGAATGTTCAACCCCCGAGAGGGGTTGGAAAATCAAAATTCAAGGGTGGTCCATAGGAATGAAAATATGGAGAAAATTATTCTCTACATTTCGTACATTTAAACCATACTCGAAAAACCGATTGTTTTTTTGTTATTTAATAAACTTTTTTTTTGTTTTTTAACTATTTTTTGGGGGTGAAGATATTATCGGAGAGTGATGATCGAATACTAGACCGACGCGTCTTTTCAAGGGCTACAACGTTCCCATTTGAACAAAAGACGTACGATTTTTTTCTAAAGAGTTATTGAATTAAAACCGATTTTTAAAAATTTTACACCACTTTTTCACCTTCAAAATGAACTTCCACGATTTCGGCGCTGTGGACAAAATTAAAGCCCGGATTTTTCTGAACATTTTGTCTCACGGCCCCGACCTCGTAGGGGTTGTAGTTTGGAATTAATCCGCCCCCATCTCCTTTCATCCCCTAAAAAAGAACCCTACATCCCGACTTTTAGGTAAACTTGGATTTAGCACTCGCGGCATCTAAAAAATCACCTGTCAAAAAACTAGCCTTCTTCCAATTTTCTCCGATTCCGGGTTTTTTCAGTGACAGCATGACTGTACTATAGAAGTACGTAGGATTTTTTTAATACATTATTTTTTTTACAAAATGGCGCATTTCTAAAACAAAATGTATAAAATGCCGTGAGAAAATCGTCAGGAAATTGTTTATAAAAAGAACCTATGCAATATAATTCAAAAAATCCCACGTAGTGCCTTAGAAAATATAGTTTTAAATATACAGTTAAGATTTCAATACCAATTCAATTCAATAACTTCAGTAACAAATAACAATAACATTTCAATCCAATAAAATTTAATCGTCAACAATCTTCGAAAATCGAGTACTAAGAGACTTTTCACAACCATAATCTTTAGGAATATAATTTTATAGGTACTGACGTAACTTCTTTTTTACAAAAAAAAAAAATCGATTTTTGTAAATTCTTAGAGTGGCCTAAAGCCGTAAGGGGAGGTTACCGTCGAGAGGCATGAAAAATGCATGAAATTCAGGATTGTTTTGAAATATAAAATAAATACTTTTGGAAATGGGTTTCAACGTATTTTATTCTTCTAACAATGGAGAGTAAATTCCAATTACAATCATAAACAAAAATTAAAAATGGCGGCGGAGATGGATCATCCGAAACAAAAAAATCAAACGGTTTTAGATTCAGTATGTTAATGGCTATAGCGCATATCATACGATTTTTTATATATACAAAAATAACAAGATGGCGGACATTTTTCGAAAAAAAAAACGTGTTTTTTCATCGGTTTTGGCAGAAAGTAGTTGATATGAACATTTTAAAAAAAATCCTTGATATGCGCTATAGCTATAGTTTCAAAGAATATGTGGTTAAAATTTCATAAGGATCGGTTCAGTAGTTTCGAAGATTTTATCAACGAAAAACGTTGTGTCGAGAAAAACGCGTTTAAAGTTTGTTCGGGTTACATAAATATATTTTAAAAAATGTTAATGTATTTCGAAAGCGTATTTCGTAAGTGTAACAACTTTTATATCAATATCTATAATATAAATCTATCAAACAAATTCATGAAAATAGCCTTTTTAGCGTCAAAAGTGAAGGCCCCTTAACCCACAAGACGTCCCTTATTTGTGCTAGCAAAAGAAACTTCAGACCGCCCGGCTCCCCCATCGGCTCTAAAGAAATCCAAAATCAAGTCACCGAAAGAACATTCCCAAGCAGCAGCATGGGCACCTTGAAAAATTATTCACCTGGCAAAATTTGGCCCCGTATCTGGGTGGTGGTGTGTCGCAAAAACGGTACCGATTTCTGACACCTCCGACGCAGGTGCTGCTGCAAGGACCCCACTGGCTCCAATGTCCCCAGCCGCCGGCGTCGCTATCTGGAAAATTGAAAAGAAGAAAAAAAGGGGGTAGAAAATTGACGACAGCAATCCATCGATTCCTGGAGGCCGTAGTCGTATTCTTTTGTAACGAGGAAAATGAGGAAGTAAGATCGCGAAGTCGTCATTTGCAGGGAGAGCTGGATTAACGCGGCTCCGATAATCTCTCGACTGACAATACGCTGAAGACTTTATACATAAAGGAAAGGAAGTAACTGGAACAAGAAATGAGAGAGAGAGCGAGGGGGGGGGGGACTCGAAGGTCGTTTCTAACCTCGTGGTAGAGATCCTCCAATAATCTTCGATTTTATGACGTCGAGAAAGGGGGAAGCCATTGAAGGCCGGTCGGACTATGAGGAAACGGATGTTCATTGAACAATTGCATGACGATATTTTGAGGACTGTCTTCAAAATTTATCGATGTGCTGATAGCGAACATTTCATAAATTTAACAGGATCGAAATATTCTTTTCCCACAAATGTATATACAGGCGTGTGTACGTGATTGCGTTCGTGCCATAACTCTCATATCAGGACTGCGTCAAACGGCCACTCAATCAAGAAGAAATCTCTTCGCCTGCTCATCTGCCTCCCAATATAAAGAAGCTTGGCACAGAATAGCCCAAAATAGAAGATGCTCATTGAAAATCCGAATGAAAGGTAAACTCTGGCTGTTCATTGTACGACCCAGAAGATTCGTCGATACGAAACTTTTTGCTTAAATGGGCGAGTGCACGCTGATGAGAGTTCCAAAAAGGGCTATCGATGTTGACTTTTCCAGAGAATAGGCAGAGCGTGGAGTCTTTGGTACGGATCTTGTAATTTGATGGTTTCGATGATGTTTGTTCTATTTCTACTGAGATTGGGAAAACTGAATTGAAAGGAAATTGAGACTCGCAGAGGATAAAAAAATGTTGAGTTTGGTGATAGAATAAATTTGTCGATATGAAACATCAAAAAAACAATTGGACTTTTCGAAATGAAAAATCAAAGAAACATTTTTATCTTTCGAAATGAATAATCAAAGAAACAATTGTATTTGTCGAAATGAAAAATCAAAGAAACAACGTTATCTTTCGAAAAGAAAAAAGAAATACAAAGCGTTGAATTGGAAAGAAATTGAGACTCGCAAGGGATAAAAAATGTTGACGTTGGTGATAAAATAAAATAATCGATATGAAACGTCAAAGAAACAATTATCTTTTTCGAAATGAAACATCGAAGATACAATCATTTTTTTTTGACATGAAAAATCAGAGAAACAATTATATTTTTCGAAATCAAAAATAAAATAAAAACAATTGGTTTTTTCGAAATGCAAAATCCGAGAAACAATTGTATCTTTCGGACTTAAAAATCGGAGAAAGAATTAGATTTGTCGAAATGAAAAATCAAACAAACAATTGTATCTTTCGAAATGAAAAATCAAAGAAACAAGTGTATTTTTCGAAATGAAAAATCAAAGAAAAAACTGTATCCTCCGAAATGAAAAAAACAAACACACAATTATCTTTTTGGAAATAAAAAATCAAATAATAATATTTTTCCAAATGAAGCTCACACAGATGATAACATTTTTCGAAATGAACAATCAAACAAACAAATGCTCATAGTCGATAAAATGAAAAATCAAACAAACAAATGCCCATAATCTATAAAATGAAAAATCGAACAACCTGTTATATTTGACGTTGCTGAAAGGAAAAGAAGGCGTTATACATTGGAAAGTAAAGATCAAATAAGGACATGTGTGAATTCTGTTTGAGTTCACAAACAAGTATGAGAGCCTCGTATGATAGTACTCGTCTCCGCTTTTCCGTTAAATAACACTTTATTAGATTCGCATCGATATTGATCTTGCCAGTTCCGCGTATGTCTCGTCGAATATACACGATTATCACTCTAGTCGAAGAGGCCTCAAAACTTTTCGAACGAAAGAGTGAAGGCGGATTATTGGGTATTTTATGTTCAAAGGACGCATGAAGTGCAAAAGCGTTTTACTCTCGGCAAATTGGATCGTGATTTTTCATCAAGAGCTAGCGCGGAATTAACGAAGGTATGATATTTCGAGAATATTACAGCGAGGGAAGATATTTCCACTCAGGTTTACCCAATTACGGAACATTTTCGCGTTTCTATTTGGTGTTTTTTTTTTCCTTCGTTCCTGGAATCGACTCCCTGCTGGCAAATCTGTCCGAACATCGTTACGGATATATTTATCTTCTTATCTTTGTACATACTGTAGACGAGACCGAGGAAGGGGGTGAAGGGGGACGTTTGATCAATTTTTCGATCCAACAGTTGGCTCCTTGTCTGTCAAGAATTATTCGGCTGCTTATCCTCCGCATTCCTCCGGCATTTGCCGTACACACTTTTTCTTTCACACAGAGCTTCAAAATTGAGCCGTTTTTATAAACTGATACATTTTTTATTATTCAAAAATGAATTACCAAAAATTAATTACTGTATTTTGCATTTGTTGATGAAATAAATACGAGAATAGCAAAATAAATTATGACAATAGAACTACAAATATACAGGGTGTCCCTCTTATCTCTGCCACTCCAAATAACTCGGCAATTATCGACGTCACAAAAAAATGTTCCAGACAAAAGTTGTACGGTGTGAAGGGGACCATCAAATGCGACCAATCCTTTTTATTTCGGTGGAGGCGCTGACGCACAGTGAAGATCACCTCTACTTTTTTAAATGGAATGGTACATTTTTTTCAACCCTCTTGTGGAGCACCTCAAGCCGCATAAAAAACATTCGAGGATCAAAGTCGTTCAAGGTCATTCAAGGTCAGTATCGATAATACAAATCTAAATATCTCGCATCACTACCAAATATTTGGTAGCGATTCGAGATATTTAGATTTGTATTATCGATACTGACCTTGAATGACCTTGAACGACTTTGATCCTCGAATGTTTTTTATGCGGCTTGAGGTGCTCCACAAGAGGGTTGAAAAAAATGTACCATTCCATTTAAAAAAGTAGAGGTGATCTTCACTGTGCGTCAGCGCCTCCACCGAAATAAAAAGGATTGGTCGCATTTGATGGCCCCCTTCACACCGTACAACTTTTGTCTGGAACATTTTTTTGTGACGTCGATACTTACCGAGTTATTTCGGGTGGCAGAGATAAGAGGGACACCGTGTATATACTAAAGTTTGTTACCGACAGCAGTGGACTGGGTCGATACTTGGGTGGGTGACCGCTCAGCCTTGCACCGACTTGCGTGCCGAATACCGAGCTAGAATGATGTTGAAGTTTGCATCGTTGGAATGCAACGAAAGGTCATTTTTCGTCTATCGCTATCATTTTTTTTTCGTCGATTTATGGTAAGAAAATCACCTAAACGGTTTTTCTTATCTTCGTTAGAGATCCATGAACTTAAGGGATCATCGCAGTGTAAAATTTTCAAAAACTCGTTTTTTTTTGCATTATCCGATAGTATAGATGGTTACAAACATACTGTTCATAAACTAACATAAACGTGAATAGACAATTTATATGAAAATTCCGCACTGGAAACTTTAACGGCGGGGTAAAGTTAATTCGGCGAAAAAAAGGCATGTTTTTAAGATTTTTTTTTGGCGTAACGAATAGTGTTCGTTTATTGAAAAATTTACATATAATAAAGTAACATTTGAACAACATTCTCCTAAATTTGCATTGCAAAATATTCAAAATTGAGCGGGTGAAAATTAAACCCCGGAGGCGCCTCGAAAAAAAGTTGGTTTGCGGTGTGCACCATAACTCGCAACAGAATCATTTCAAACAAAAAAATCAAAATGCATTTGTTAAAGGAGATGTTTCTCGAGGGATTGACGGGAGGATTTTTTTTTCGATTTTTCGTAGCACTTGGGAGCCAAAAACCCGATTTTCGCTAAAAAAAGTCGGCTAATTTGTTGTTGAAAAATTAGTAATTATTAAAAAAAAAAAAAAAAAAAGTTCTCGACAACACCTGGTGAATTGTGTGAAGAAGTACTGTGCAAAATTTCAAAGTGATTGGTCCAGTAGATTTTGAGTTATCGTGCACACGGACTTCAAATATGACAAGTCTCAGAAAAGGGTTTGAAAAACGCAGAAGAGAAGAGAACGGCATGGAGCAATAGACGCTGAAATACTCATAACTTCGTCAATTTTACTCCGATCGACTTGAAATTTTAACACAATATTCTTGATATATTATGCATTCATTTAAAAAATTAAAAAAATTTAAACAAAATTTAATACTTTACCCCGCCCTTAAACGCGTTTTCCTCGAAGTGTCGTTTTTCAAAACGGTGTACACTCTTGAAGGAAGAGTTTTCAAGCTATCCGTCTTAAATTCTGACACAGCATTCTTTACGCCATTCTTTATCTTGCTATGGAAGCTTTTTTTAAAATCTTCATATTTTTTTAACGAAAAACTGTCGAAAAAATAGGCTAAATCCAATACTTTTTTTTATGGCGCCATTTTGTCAATTTTGATTTTAAAAAACCTCCATAGCAAGATCGCGGCTTTTATACTGATTAATAATCTTTTTACAAATGTTGTTTCAGATAATATTTACGATCGCAATCGTGTACACCGTAAGGACTCTTTTTTCGAAGACATTTTCAACCGGTCAGGAAAAAAGTTAAAAAAATAATAGTGAAGGTTGAAAAAATTATTTTCTGCTCTTCATGAGTGCTTTGATTTGACATAACAAATATCGTATTTTGACCATCGAAAAAAAAATCGCGAAAATCAGCTTTTTTCGACCCGTTACACTGTGATGATCCCTTGAGGCAATATTCTAATCTACAAATTTAAAATCGATTTTTTGGCATTTTCTTAACGTAGAGACTTAAAAATATGTCCTCAACAGGAAGTTTCGAAATGCCCAATATTTACGCCTTCAGAACTTCAGAAGCTTCTAAGGAAGCTATAACTGCTCGTAGTTGAGAACGAGCTTCGGAAAATCATGATTCGAGTCGAGGAAAGCAATCTTCACGAGGGAAGCAATCTTCTAGTCGAGCAAGGCAATCTTTACGAGGGAGGAATGTCCGATTAATATAACATAAGTATAAGTGCCACTTCGATAGTTTGGGTTGTCTAAAATTCTATTCAAAAATTTTAACGCGTTTTTGTCAAAACTACTCTTTTCAACCTGGTTGACATAAAATCTCGAATTCTATTCGACCGATTGTCTTGAAATTTTGTATGAATCATCAGTATATCCTCCATCGTGCCTACCTCGGGCATTGCGTAATTATTTTCATAACTGTTCGAAAAATGCAAAACTTTGATTAAAAAACCTTTCGATTGACCTCAATAACTATTTTAAAAAATAGGGCGATACATTAACTATTTTTTCAGACAGTCGCCATTAAATGTTTGCTCAGATTTCAGATGAATGGGAACTTTGGAAGCATGTCAACCGCGTCAACTCTTTTTCCCACGGCCATATTTAGAGGCATATAACCTTTTCAATTTTTATTCTTTTTGCACAACAATTTTTTTGTGAGTTCTTGAAACATCAATAAAAAGACTAAAAGATGGATGGTGAAAATACATGTTTTTTTTATCAAGCTCGAAAAAACGAGCGAAATTTAAGCCTCTAGACGAGAACATTGCCTCAATATATAGAATTATAGATACCGATGAAAAAGTTAGCAATACAGCCTGTATCGGCGCAGGTCTTTCACAGTTTCCCAGCGCCCCCGCGCGAATGAGGCACGGCAGTGCTGTGTGAAACACTCTCGTGAACTCTGAGGCACGCGAAATAGCGCAATGACAAGTGTGGGGTAACGAGTGCCAAGAAACATTAAAAATAAGAAAGTAAACCAAAAGCTTATCGCGATCAGTAAATATTCCAAAACAACCCAAGGCCAAGGAGTTGAGGCCAAATTTGCTTACACATGACCTCAAGGTGAATTGCACTGGCGCTTAAAGGGTTAGACCACTCTAGCATTTTCGAAAAATCGATTTTTTTTTCATCAAGCAGAAGAGAAATGCAAGAGCAGGACGATAATCTGGAAGGCCAATTTTATGGTGCAGGCATGGCAGATTAAAGGTATTGCAAAATTATTCATGATTTTCTACTACTCAAAACTTCAAATGCGTTTATCTCAAAACTGCATTTTTCATGTTGGCCGGAAACATAACCCAGACTATTTTCAACCGATTCACTTGAAATGTTGAATGTATTTTGAAAAATACATTGTCTATGGAAGTACGTAGAATTTTTTTTTATATTGCATCGTTCATTTGTTATTAACAATTATCTGACGATTTTTAAGGCAAATTTCTCGCTTTCCACTTTAGAAGTGCGCCCTTTCGGCAAAAACAAAATATGGAAAAAATCCTACGTACTTCTATAGCAGTTATTATATATAATCGAAAAAAAATCATAGGGTGATTACAATTCAAAAATTACAGGAGCTGTCTGGCCGGCCGTGGATCCTGGAAAGACGGGAGACGTCATCGCAAAACGCTGCACAGCCGCCATTTCGAAATTAATCGCTTCAAAAAAATTATTGTATACAGCCACCGATATGTATGATAAACATCCTTTTTTGTAATCTCGATTTATTTTGTAGTTTTTCTGAAAAAAAAATCCCCAAAATGCCTTTTTTTCGGCCTCTAGAGTGGTCTAAGGCCTTAATAAAAATAAGGGTAATTATTTGCTTTAGTGACTTTTCCGAAAAATTAGTTAAATATTTTTTTGCTATTTTTTTATCAATCGGTTATAAATGATGATATTCAGTCGGAGGAAGCTGACATTTTTCATGAACAAAAAACGATAAAAGTAATTTTGTATTTTAAAAAAATACAAGATCGAAGAATAATAGAAGATCGAAATCGAAGTTGGTGTAATGTTGGCGTGTCTGTCGTGTGGGCATTCGACGGTCGACGGCATTGAAAACGTTAATGCGGAAGGAAAAATCCAACCTGGAAATGTTAATGTTACCGGAGAAGGTGTACTTTTCCCCCGCACCATGATGACCGTCAAATTTTGTACGTGAAGTTTTAGAAAGACTTGCGATGCATTTTACCAATTTCCATAAATATGGCATGCATCCGATCCCGAAATTTTGCGAACGCTCGACGGAAGAGGAATTCGGCAATGTAACCACTCATGTGGTAATCTCACATGAGCAGCGTATGTTTTAATTTTGCTGTGGTGTATACACTTCAAATGTACGAAATGTACGAATACGTTCGAAATGTACGAAAATCGAATGTACGAAATGTACAAAACTCGCTATTCCTATTTTATCACGTGTTTCCGCCAACTTCGAGATTCCATAACTTTTTATGGGGCGGCAGCGGTGGATTTGAGCTTCCTCCGACTAAATTTCATCATTTACAACCCAATTCATGACAAAATAACCGAAAAAAAATTTAGACTCATTTTTCGGAAAAGTCACGCTTTATTTTATCACGTGGTTCCGCGAACTTCAAAACCCCATAACTACCCCATAATTCCGCCGTCTGGATATCATTATTTATAACACAATTAATGAGAAAATAGCATAAAAATGTTAGGTTCATTTTTCGGAAAAGTCACTAAAGTAAATAATTACCCAAATAAGTCACACTCAATTACCCATGTAGGGTGATCAGTAGTGGCGAATGATTAGCCGATGCTCGACGCCAAGCTTGCCAACACTCGAGCTTGGCCCGATCATCGACCGAGCCTTGGATGATAAGAGCGGCCCGATATTCGCAATCAATATTGGCCCTAGAATGGTTTATGAGAATCGGCCGAGCATCGCGTAGGAGTTCATTCGAGAATTGGCCAACAATAAGCCCCCTCAAGATTGCCATCATTGGCACTCGAGCTTGGCCCAATTATCGACCGAGTCTTGGCGGATAATTGTGACCCAATATAGATCACCAAAATTGGTCCTGCACTGCCAAAAAAAAAATTAATTATTTTTGTATTGTAATTCGTCATTACCTGGTCTTTCGAAATGATTAGTTCGAAGAAAATATTTCACCCATATGGGGCTCGAACCTTGAACTAACCTACTCATAGCCAAACACGCTGCCCCTATGCTACCGAGTGCTTGTAACATTTGAATCGCAGATATGGCATAAGATACCAAATGGATTCTCATCATTATTTGTATCACATAAACTATATCAATTAGTTAATATCATTGTGATAATTAGAGAGTGTTATCAAATGACGTATTATAGAATTTTCAAACCTAACCTATATATATATAATTCCTCTCTCTCCACCTTCTCTACCCCCACAACCCGTTAATATGTGTGTTGAAATAAAGACAGACCGTTAGTTCATTAGTTCAAGTTTAATTTGAATAAATAAATATATTTAAAATGAATAATTCCAATAATGGAATGCAATGAGAAAAATTTGATTTCACGAAAAATCTAGTCAATTCAAATAAAAAATAAATAAATAGACGCAGTTAGTTAATATTAATAGAATCTTTCTGTCAGTGTAGGATGGTTCATAAAAATCGGCAGAATATCGCGTATGAGCTCGTTCGAGAATCGGCCAACAATGAGTGCATTCATTTGGTAGTATATTTGTTAAGAATAATGTCCAATGGACTCGTAAAAAGTACTTATCTCGTCTTTCAATTACTTCAACGCGAAACAATGAATCATCAATATACGAATTGCGGTTCGATCATGCGTTACTCAGCCGAACATTGGCCTCGTATCGGCAAAAACATGATTGGCGAGTCTATACTTCGCCAAACATCGACCTCGTATCGATAAGCCAATGATTAGAGAGCCTATATTTGGCCGACCATTGTCCTCGTATCGGCAAACCAATGATTGGCGAGTCTATACTTCGCCAAACATCGGCCTCATATCGATAAACCAATAATAAACAAGTCTATACTTGGCCGAACATTGGCCTTGTATTGGCAAACCAATGATTGGCCAGTCTATACTTCGCCAAACATCGGCCTCGTATCGACAAGCCAATGATTAGCGAGTCTACGTTTGGCCGAACATTGGCCGCGTATCGGTAAACCAATGATTGGCGAGTCTATACTTCGCCAAACATCGGCCTCGTATCGATAAGCCAATGATTAGAGAGCCTATATTTGGCCGAACATTGTCCTCGTATCGGCAAACCAATGATTGGCGAGTCTATACTTCACCAAACATCGGCCTCATATCTATAAACCAATAATAAACAAGTCTATACTTGGCTGAACATTGGCCTCGTATTGGCAAACCAATGATTGGCCAGTCTATACTTCGCGAAACATCGGCCTCGTATCGACAAGCCAATGATTAGCGAGTCTACGTTTGGCCGAAGATTGGCCGCGTATCGGCAAACCAATGATTGGCGAGTCTATACTTCGCCAAACATCGGCCTCGTATCGACAAGCCAATGATTAGCAAGTCTATATTTGGCCGAACATTAACCTCGTATCAGCAAACCAATGTTGGCTAGTCAATACTCAGCCGAGCATTGGCGTACAATTGGTTAATCGATCATCGTCCTGCCAACATTGGTCCAAGTATTGGCCGTTACGGTTCGATTGGCGAAACCTACATGGGTTATGGTACCCAACGATAAACTGGAATGATAAATTTTGCGCCAATTTAGTAGATTTAGACATTTCTACATTTTTTCTGAAAAGTCGCGGCTACGAAAATTCTTCTGCTAGTGACATTTTCCTCAGTTTTATCATTAATATTCTCTTTAAACATTTGGTGAGCCCCTGTTCTTATTGTCGTTATTAAAGCTCCAGATTTTTTTACACGTCTAAGCAGTTTATATCCGGAATCTAGAGTTATTTAGTGAATAATTTATTAGATCGAAATTTTGCCAATGTATCAACTCCATAAAGCGCCGCATAAATAAGACGACTTTGAGAGACGTCATTTTTCGTTAAGGGGTCTTCTCACTTTAGACGCTAAAAAAGGGCTATTTTCATGATTTTTAAAAATAAGTTTATATTATAGATATTGATGTAAAAGTTGTTACACTTAATAAATGCACTTTCGAAATAAATTTTAAAAAATATTTGATTTATTTAAGTCACTATTTATAGACGAAAATGGTAGTTAAAAAAATGTCCTAAAATTGCAGGTCTGCGCTGTTGATGAAATCTAAGAGATGGAGCATCCGAAACAAAAAAATCAAACGGTTTTAGATTCAGTATGTTAATGGCTATAGCGCATATCCTACGATTTTTGATATATACAAAAATAACAAGATGGCGGACATTTTTCGAAAAAAAACGTGTTTTTTCACCATTTTTCCCAAAAATAGTAAATATGAACATTTAAAAAAAATGCTTGATATGCGCTATAGCTATAGTTTCAAAGAATATGTGGTTAAAATTTCATAAGGATCGGTTCAGTAGTTTCGAAGATTTTATCAACGAAAAACGTTGTTTCGAGAAAAACGCGTTTAGTATTTGTTTGCGTTACATAAATACATTTAATAAATACATGGAAAAATCATAAAATAGCGGACATTTTTCGAAAAAAAAAAAATGTTTTTTTTTATCACAATTTTTGAAACAAAAATAGTAAATATGACAATTAAAAAAAAATCCTTGATATGCGCTATAGCTATAATTGTAAAGAATATGTGTTAAAAATTGCATAAGGATTGGGTCAGTAGTTTCGAAGATTTTATCAACGAGCCGTCGAAAAAAGTTGTTTCGAGAAAAACGTGTTCAAAGTTTGTTTGGGTTACGTAAATACATAAACATTTTTTTTTATGTGTTTCAAAAGTGTACTGATTAAGTGGCCTTTTTTAGCGTCTAAAGTGAGAAGACCCCTTAAAAGTTCGGTACCATGGCGTGAAACTTTACCAGTATCCTAGGATGTATTTTCACTCGATTGTAAACAAAAATTAGTTAATTGTTAAATATTCAGGTTCGTGAAAGGAATACATTGATCTTGGCAACGTTGGGGTGCATTTTGAGCGATCGATGATGTCAGTTGCTTTGATATATGTGGAAAGTTCGATGATAAAATAACTTGTCTCGCAGAATTCTTGGGAGGAATTTCTTCGCATCTGTCCGTAAAATGAACCTCGTTGAAATTTGATAATAAATCGTATACCGGATGGTCAGAAGTTTGAAGGTGCTTGGTGCCTGGGCGGATCGATCTAAGCTTCTCGTAGTTGATAACATGGATAGGGTGAATTCCTTATCTCCCTTGGGGTGTCTTCGCTATTCTCTCTCTCTCTCTCTCTCTCTCTCTCTCTCTCTCTCTCTCTCTCTCTCTCTCTCTCTCTCTATTGCCCTCTCTCTCTCTCTCTTATAGCCGGTGAGAATTAATTTCCTCGAGACGACTTGAGCGAGACACAATAATTAAGCGCCTCGAGGTTGAAGCGTCCGATCCAGGGAACATAATTCCTGGTTCGGTGGGTATGTCCAACAAGCAATAGAGGGATCAAGTCCGAAACACGCTTCTTCGCAAATTTATCTAATAGCTCTCTGCCGAGCAAACCCTATTTTTCCTTCACTTTTTCCACGTTTTCCCCTCGGGCTGCACACCGGTTTGTATCACGGACGTCGATTCGTCCTTGGTCAAAGTTTAGCGCTTAACGAGGCAAATTTGTCGCCTCGTTGGATGACGCGAATAAATCTCTCAACTCGACAAAGTCCTTGGCATGTGCAGCCTGTTTTTGTTCATTCACTTTTTATGACCTGTCAACGAGATATTTTCCTGACTTTTCAATTAATTGTTCGTCACTCTCTATCTCTCTTTTTCATCCTCATTTCTCTTTCCCTCGCACAAATAATATTCCCGTTTTTTAATAAAAATCTCAAAGTAGTTTGCGTCAATCTGGCGAACTTTTTCCTCTTTTTTTTTCTCGATTTTTCTCATCATAGTTTTCAATTTTTTCATCGCCTCGGCTAGAAGTTGTTCTCGCGCGTCGGCGATTCTCCCGGTAGATTGATTAAGATTTTCTCTCCCAAGATGGCAGACTTTGACGAACTTTGTCATTACTTTTACTTTTTTACATCTCTTCATTGACTCGCTGAATTGTCCGCAACAAACGTGGAAGTTTGACGATGCTTTTCGAATTTCCCTCGCGTTATCGTCTACGCGGCCATCGAAGAAGGTAAATTCTGTTTGAGGGTGTTCAACGAGCCGATGTTAGAGCCTCGCCCCGCGAGAGATTTCTCCCGCGCTCTCCGTCGGCCTCGTTCAACCGTGATGGACCAATATTCTACCTACACGCCGCGCCGTCACATAACGAGCGCTCATCGGTGAAATCTCGTAATACACGTCGATGAATAATTAATCGATGTGACAATGCCCCTTTCTGGAAAATCAATAAATCTCCCTAGTCTTATCCTTTTTGAACAAGTTACTCGTACCTGTTCATTATCAGCCACCTCTGTCGATGTTTTGTACCCGATATAATGAGATGTTTCAGCTTTTCGCTTTAATCGGAGAAAATAAACGTTTTTTCCATGATTTTAAAGGCATTTCGTTTTAATCGGAGAAAAGTAAAAAAAAATTCACGATTTTTTAGATACAGTGGTCACCGATTTCGGAAAAGTCATTTCGGGAAAAACACGTTTAAGGGGCCAGTCCACTTTGAAAATTTCGAAAAATCGAAAGCAACACTGTAAAAAATAATATGAAATTTACAATACATTTAAGATACAAAGGAATTGAATTTTACGAACTCAGTAGATGGAATTAAACACTTGTACCGTAAATTAAAAACAGAAACATGAAAATCTAACGTGGATATAGAATTTAATAGATGCAACATGGAATTTCAAAGACAAGTTTGTAAATTTGTGGAAAATGTATTGCATTAACCCGTCTCTTCAATTGGAAATTACTACAGATGTATAATAAATCAACTGTAAAAAACAGAGCATTGAAAATACAAAACAAGTTTGAAATTTATTTACAGCAGCGTGAAAAATATAATATATGTGAATCTGAATTTTACGATACGTACAATGCATGATCACAACAGGTTTATTTAAAAGTGCGAAACTGGAATTGAAAAAAAAAATTCATAAACGCTGATGAAAATCACATGGAACAATGTGAAAATTATATTAAATTTACACTACATTTAAGGCACAATTGATATCAGCAAATGGTTCTTGATTTCAATATACACTCGTATTTTGATATCAGCAAATGGTTCTTGATTTTAACGGCGGGGTAAAGTTAATTTAGCGAAAAAAAGGCATGTTTTTAAGATTTTTTGGCGTAACGAATAGTGTTCGTTTATTGAAAAATTTACATATAATAAAGTAACATTTGAACAACATTCTCCTAAATTTGCATTGCAAAATATTCAAAATTGAGCGAGTGAAAATTAAACCCCGGAGGCGCCTCGAAAAAAAGTTGGTTTGCGGTGTGCACCATAACTCGCAACAGAATCATTTCAAACAAAAAAATCAAAATGCATTTGTTAAAGGAGATGTTTCTCGAGGTAATGACGGGAGGATTTTTTTTTTTCGATTTTTCGTAGCACTTGGGAGCCAAAAACCCGATTTTCGCTAAAAAAATCGGCTAATTTGTTGTTGAAAAATTAGTAATTATTTTTAAAAAAACAAAAAAGCTCTCGACAATACCTGGTAAATTATGTGAAGAAGTACTGTGCAAAATTTCAAAGCGATTGGTCCAGTAGAGTTTGAGTTATCGTGCACACGGACTTCAAATATGACAAGTCTCAGAAAAACGGTTTGAAAAACGCAGAAGAGAAGAGAACGGCATGGAGCAATAGACGCTCCAATACTCATAACTTCGTCAATTTTACTCCGATCGACTTGAAATTTTAACACAATATTCTTGATATATTATGCATTCATTTAAAAAATTGAAAAAAAAATGAAAAAAAAAATTTTAATACTTTACCCCGCCCTTAATATACTTGGTTTGATTATTTCTTTACACGCACATTATTTTTCACACGCACAAGTATGTTAGTATTACGGAGCTACACTTTCATTTTTAAAATAACCTGTTTTGGATTTTCAAAATCGTATCTGAAATTTCATAAGCGGTATCCGCATAAAAACTTCCATTTTTATACAGAAATTTTTTACAGTGAAGCAAGATTTGAAGAAATCGATGATGATGAGCAACCAGAAAGGATTTTGTACGGTGCAGGAATTGCCGATTGAGTTTAGGTAGGAGTTTTTCATAGTATAAACTTCAAACGCGTTTTTCTCGAAACAACGTTTGAGAAATCTAGCCCCATCGTATCTTTAAAACTAATAAACCGATTCTCTTGAAATGTGAACCACATATTGTAAACATGATGCGCAACAAGATGACCCTCGATGGTTTAAAATTTTTTATTTTTACTCTTTTTTTGCGAAAAACTGCAAAAAAACGCGTTTTTTTTACTTTTTTCGTTTTTCATCTGGCATTTTTTTATTTTTTGATAAAACTTTTTATCCGAGGGTCATTCTGTAGCTGGTGTCATATTGAATCTAATGGACTTGGATTTTTTTGTTTTAGACAAGCCCTTGCCGAGTTGTGATGGAGCTACCTAGCCCACCTATTTTTGAGGCGTTACGTTAAACTATAGTTTTTGTACTTAAAAATGAATAAAAAAGAATTAAATTTTTTTTTAAATGTATTTCAAGACTATTTATCAAGCCCAACAACTTTTATATTCATATCTTTTATAAAATCGTCAAAAAAATCGCGAAAATAGCCGATTTTTCGTGGCTCCAAAGTGGACTGGCCCCTTAAAGTTCGCCGGTTCGCGGAACCTACCTATAAACGCGTATAACTCCTTCAATTTCGAACGGAACGACTTCAAAATAATAGAGAATATTTTTGAAATTTAATGTTTCGAGAATCTGTCAAAAACGGTGTTTCCAAAAATTTCAACTCAGGTGTAAGCCCTTAAGGAGGTTGGAGCATTAGCAACAATGCAAGATTGATTTAAAAAAAAATGTTATTGTCTAGACTATACTGAGTCTTTACGAATTTTTTGAACTTTTTTCACCACTAAAGCTGCTTCTTTTAGGTAATGATGACTTTTGTGATGACGAATGCCAGCATTTCAATTTCGGAATAGTGGAGTATGAAGAAAAGGCACGACTCAACGTCGATGATATTTACACGGATTTCCAATGTAAAAACGTATTCAGATCCGATCTCAAAACGCAGAATAATGCTATTTGTGACTCTAGAGCATGGGTAGCCAACCTGCGGCCTGTGGGCCGCATGCGACCCTCCCGCTGCGTCAAATGAACATAAATGTTAACTTTGATTGTACATATCACCAAAAGAACACCAAAGGCAAAGTTGCTTGTTTGCTTTAATTAGCAAAAAAAAAATAGGAAATTAGGTTGGAAAAAAGGTTGGCCACCCGTGCTCCAGAGTAAAGACTGTCGAGACGGAAGTTCCGTATGATATTTTTGGGACAATAAGGGTCATTCGTTAAAAGTTGATGACACTGATGTTTCTGATATAGCTTTCGATCAAATGTTGCAAAAATTACCAAATCCAGATCGGACCCTAAAATAAAAAATAATGTTTTATTAATTTAAGTTACTTGTACCGGTCTATAAAAAACGAATTAGGTCTAAACGTTACTAAAAACAATAAACATCGATAAATCTGATTTCATTGTAAACTATAATGACAATTATTTAACTACATACTACTAAAATGTATTAGTATCAAGATGTTGATTGTGATATTTAATAGTATAGGATCATGTTTGTTTCGTACGAAGCAGTTAATGTTCATTTAAATATAAAAATGACAAGACTGACCTTATCATTTTTTAGAGTGAGAGGTTCAATAATGAATACGTTTTGAAGGTAAAAAGTTTATCTTAAGGGGTTACCCCCACTTACGATTTTGAAAAAAATCGTTTTTTTTTATTGCATTTTTTTGAAGTATAAGTATCTGAGAATATGTCCTGAAAATTTCAAGTCGATCCGAACAAAATTGACTGAGATATGAGCGTTGAAAGAGAAGAATCCGTTGTGTAAACGACCGGAAATTAAAACGTTAAACGCGTTTTTCTGAAATGGCATTTTTGAAGTCGGTGACCAAGATTACTCGAACACTAATGAACCGATCTTCTTGAAATTTTGCAGGATTATTTAATACATAAAAATGTAGTCTATAATCGTTCGATTTTTTTTTTTCGAAAAAAAATGGCGGTTTTATAGCCAAAAAACGGCCGTTTTTTTCGTTAAAATCGAACCATTAAGTTTGACTGTCCGCCATTTTGTGAAAAATGAATATTTTTTAAAATCCTTCGATTAAAGACTAGTTTATACTTATATTTGACTAAATCCATCCGCATTTTTTTTCAGATGATCCACTTCGCCGCAATGTTGGTCACCACAAACCGTGTATATAAAAACATTATTTCATTGACGGCCATTTGCCACTAAACAATGTAATATTTTTCAATAAAAAAATTACTGAAAGTTCTTCAAGATGTGTTCTTTAAGATGGAATATTGATCGATTAAAAAAGTTTTGTAGTTTTCTTTAAAAAAAAATCATGAAAAAGGCCTTTTTTGCGCTGCAAGTGGGGGTAACGCCTTAAAGGGAGATATACACCTAGATGGTCGAAAAAATCGATCAAGAAGCTATGAACATTCCGTCGACCGTAGAAGACCTACACTATGGGCCTGGTATAGATGATTTCATGTAATTTGACAAATTTCATGATTTATTCATTCCCAAATTTTCAAACGCGCTTTTCTCAAAACCACGTTTTTCAAATCGGTACCCAAAATTTCTCGAAAACCAATAAACCAATTTCCTTGAGTTTTTTGTGGTTATTCTGTACACCATTATCTAGTACTTGTCATAGGATATTTTTTTCCGTTACTCAGTTTTTGTATTATAGGCAAAATAATAACTAATTTTTGGCCCAAAATCCACTATTTATGTTCAAACGTCCGCCATTTTGTCATAAATCGATATTTTCAAAATCGGCTACGACAAGTACCAGATTATAGTATCTAATTTAATAATCTTTTTGGTTTTTTTTTTCAGATGATTTTTTGAGAAACGCCAGTGGGTACCGTATACGCAGATTTTTTCACGACGCTCCAAGGATCATACAATATCCTTGTATATTTTTGATATTTTTAAATAAAGAAAATTAAACATATTTTTGAATGTATATACTTTTAGATAATTCAAACCCCAATCCGAAATTTCAAATAGTTTTCCTTGAAAAAATTCACAAAAATGACCTTTTTCCGGCTCCTAGGTGTATATCTCCCCTTAATAAGTTCGAATCCAGTTATGCCCTAAGCACTTGAGAAGATTAGATCAAAATTCATTCGACCGATAAAACATCAATAATTCAGCATTTGTTTTTTATTTGATTTAGCATTAATTTTGTGTAATAATCTACGTTCAAGTTTTAACAAAAATAAACACATTCGACTGCTTAAATTCGATTAAAAAAGACGTTTTTTGTGTAACCAGTCCTCTGAAAGATATTACAGTCCCCTGTCACGAATTTTCACGAAATCGTTCATAAGTTGCAGAATAAAGAGAAAATGTGTCGGCTTTTTAATGACTTTTTCGAATTTATTACTGCCGTCCGTTGTACATACTTTGATTTTTTATTTTTGAGAAAAAACATGCATGGGACAGTGTTGTATGGGCGACTTTCCAATTAGTAGAGAAACACCCATATACAAAATAAATGTATGCCTCGTATGCATTTTCTTGAGGTTAAAAAAAATCATAAACCGTTATTCGACTCAACTGGACCGCACCAACTTCCTTTAAGAAAAAATAAAACTATGGGTTCGCAATCACTGAAAAGGTTATGTGATAAGAGTGCAAAACAATTGTAAAAAGAAACGACTGCGTTCAAAAGTCGTAATCAAAATTCAGTTGCTAAATTCTTGCGTAAAAAATTGACTTGTCCTCTTTTGGAGCCTACGGATCAGTGGCATGCAAAATAGAGCGCAGACTATTATATATTCGCAATTCAATGGTTGATCGTTTTTTTTTTTTCGATGAAGCATTAACGTTATCAACTTTGGCAAAATGTCCGGCGACTTTTCGAATGGCAACATTTTACTATCGCGGAATGGGAACATCGAGTATCAATGAACGATGTTCAATTAATTTTAATTAATATGCCACGGAATTCCATATTCGCCATTGGCATACAGAGGATATGGAATTTTGCACGTATTTTGATAAGCCGGATTTTCTACGGAGCTTTGATACTGTCTCGTGCAGAGTGCCGACGAATTAACAGGATTTATGGAAACATCGCGAATAAACAGGTTCCAGGGGAATGCGTTAGCTTGATCACGTTCTCGAATGGCTGAGATGAGAGAAAGAGAGAGAGAGAGAGAGAGAGAGAGAGAGGTGCGTAATATTTGTTCAATTTAAATGCATATGAAATTTAAATAAAATTTTACGAACTACAACAAATTTACGAACTACGAAGTAAAACCAGGAAAATGTATTTCCGTTTGAATATCGGAATATTGGTTGCAATTTTTCTCACTCTCACTCAGCATAGAGTCAAACAAGATATATTATATATTCTATATATAAAATATATTTAATATTCTCTATACTAAATTCAGCAATACTCAGATGCAATCCTCATTGAGCACGTAATAAATGAATTGCTACAAATCTACTTTTAAACGCAAAGTTATTTTTTTATATCAGCCTGATTTTTTATTATTAGATAATAGGTTGGGGCTGCAAAAATATTAGTTTTCATATAAAAAAATGTATATATCGAAAGACTGCAACGAATAAATATTACATTTTATTTTATACTTTGTGACTGTGACGGATAAAAAAGTCGATTTTTGTCTTGCATTCTCTCAAAGTATACATATACGAGAAAAAAAATGCCGAGTGAAAATATTGAAAATTGACCAAGTTACAGACAGTTTAGTGAGCGCAGGCAGCGCAACGATTTACGTATACTAAACATTAGAATCGCGTTTTTCTCGAAACGAATTTTCTCGACCTGGCCGGAATAAAAACTCTATTATAGTTATAATTGTCCGATTCTATATAGTTATAATTGTCCGATTTAAAAGTTAAAAACCAAAATTTCCCTGATTGCAATTGCGTAGCACGTAGACGTTTTTTTTTAAATTTAGTATTTTTATAAGTCCCCGGATATAAGTGGAACTTTCGCCAAAAACACTTTTTTAACCCCCAGCATTTTTTTATTTTGTTTCTTCGAAAAAAACGGCTGCCTACGACGAGAACTACATTTAACTAGATTATAAAACTTTTATTGTTATTTTTCAGACCAACCATTGTCAGGTTATCGACCTGGTTGTTGGACCAAACTTTTTAAACAGAGAAAACTATACAGGCTTTTTATACAGAGCTTTTTATACCTCAATAACTTTGTTAATATTAAATTTGGGTAAATAAAAATTTACACGAAATAAGTTCAATGTATGTTTGATGACATACCTTTTTTCCAAAACTCAAACCAATAATCTAGTAGGTGTAAAAAATCGGAAAAACGACAGTCGTGTCTTCCCTTGAACATCGTATATTGCGATCCTTTTATCTCCGCCCAGTCCAGTAAAAGAGACGAAAACCCAGCACATTTTAGCGTAGAATATGAATTTTTGACTGAAGGTAGGTGGTTGCATACTGAAAATAACCCCAATAAAATGTTGCCCATCAGCTCACCCCAACCCTAAAAATAGGGGTAGAAAACTTGAAAATCACCGTATCTCGATAATGAATAGCCCGAATAAAAAATGTTTCAAGCAAAAGTTGTTTGGAATAATAAAATACGCATAAAGTTATCTGACATCCAAACCCTCTGCCTACTCCGCTCGCACGCGCATCAACCCCGAATTTTCACACCGTTTTTGTGCTGCTATTTTCAAAGATAGGGAATTGGACGTTGGATAACTTTATACGTATTTTATTATTCCAAACAACTTTTGTTTGGAAACTTTTTTGATCGGACTATTCATTATCGAGATACGGCGATTTTTGAGTTTTCAACCCCTATTTCTTAGGGTTGCGGCAAGTTGAGGGGCAAACACTCATTGGATATACTTTCAGTATGCAACCATATACCTCCAGTCAAAAATTCATATTCTACGCTAAAAAGTACTGGGTTTTCGTCTCGTTTACTGGATTAACGGCGGGGTAAAGTTAATTCGGCGAAAAAAAGGCATGTTTTTAAGATTTTTTTTGGCGTAACGAATAGTGTTCGTTTATTGAAAAATTTACATATAATAAAGTAACATTTGAACAACATTCTCCTAAATTTGCATTGCAAAATATTCAAAATTGAGCGGGTGAAAATTAAACCCCGGAGGCGCCTCGAAAAAAGTTGGTTTGCGGTGTGCACCATAACTCGCAACAGAATCATTTGAAACAAAAAAATCAAAATGCATTTGTTAAAGGAGATGTTTCTCGAGGTAATGACGGGAGGATTTTTTTTTCCATTTTTCGATTTTTCGTAGCACTTGGGAGCCAAAAACCCGATTTTCGCTAAAAAAAATCGGCTAATTTGTTGTTGAAAAATTAGTAATTATTAAAAAAAACAAAAAAGCTCTCGACAATACCTGGTGAATTATGTGAAGAAGTACTGTGCAAAATTTCAAAGCGATTGGTCCAGTAGATTTTGAGTTATCGTGCACACGGACTTCAAATATGACAAGTCTCAGAAAAACGGTTTGAAAAACGCAGAAGAGAAGAGAACGGCATGGAGCAATAGACGCTCAAATACTCATAACTTCGTCAATTTTACTCCGATCGACTTGAAATTTTAACACAATATTCTTGATATATTATGCATTCATTTAAAAAATTTAAAAAAAATGAAAAAAATAAATTTAAATACTTTACCCCGCCCTTAATTCAGACACCTACACTGAAGTGGCGACCGAAGAAAGACGCTGAGGAATCGAGAAGGAGAGCGAGAAATTGGATACATTTGCAAGCGTCAGAGAGGAGATTCGGCGTGTGCAACATTTAATCAATAGCGGTTCGTTATAAACGAAATACGTAGTGGCGCGGTACGGTTGACGGATGGACGAACTGAAATTTACACCGCGTCCGTAGAGATGAAAATCGTGTTTGCAGCCTCGTCAAGTTACGTCAAATTCCGCGACCGATACATCTCTTGCATAATTGCAATTTCCCAATGGTCCGCGGAATGCTTGATTGTTCCGGCGCTCTGAATAGCCGACGAGCGGAAAAATGAACACCAAAACCAACTCACGCATCGTCGAGATGCCCAGAGACATCGGCCCTTGTGCCGCTCTCCCAATACGTGTGCATCGACGTTATCCCGAAAATATTCCAACGTCAATTTGTATTTTAGAATGATAAGTAATTCATTTTTAATTACGTTTTTTTTATGATATTGAAGTTAGCATCGTTGGGACGCAACGACAGTTTAGCCCGATTTCTTTTGACAGATTTGGGCTACGAAAATAACTCAAACATTTTTTAGAACCCTTAAATAAAAATTGAGAAAGAATTTTCAATTGAAACATAATTTTTTTATGGCTGAATTCACTCTGCTGTCTGTCCGTCCGTATGTAACGGGCTCGTAAACGAAATGAGTGATAGGCCTGAAATTTTTGTATTTTGTGTAGAATGTTGACCTAAAACCCAATATAGAATGAGAAATTCAATGAAACTATTTTTCCTGAAGGTCCCATACATGAAAAAAAAGAAAAAAATTCTCACCCTGGCATGTGGGGTGTCACTTTTAAAAACTCATTGAGTAGAGTACAAATATATATTTTCTTTTTTATCTTCAACAATAAGCAAATGAGAGGTCGTCAAAGTTGTCAGTTTTAGACCATTTTTGTTACGGGCTCTATCTCAAAAACTCAAAAAAGGAATTTTGAATTTCTCTATATTACGTACCGTCTACTGTATTTAAACAACGAATACTGAAAACGCCGATTTCTTAGTGGAAGATAAGTGGGAAATCAAGCGTGTCGGGTTTATAAGGAAGAGGGTGTTTATTGCACCAACGTGAGATTACGAATAACAAGAACAAGGGTTTCTGGAGATCTCTTGGTAAACAAAGACAAAAGAGATCTCGTTAGACAGAAGAAAGTGAGCAACTACGTGGATGTTGCCACGACGATGTTGCACCACACCAACAAGATTCATAATGTAGTATATATAAGTGTATACATAATACAAACGTCGATTCACAATGAAGTATATATAAAAAGGTAAATATTTACAAGTGGGGCTTCAGCTAGAAAAGGGGTTTAGGAATTTTGTACAGGGTCGATCTATTTCGAGGCACATTGTTTATAATATTTAAGTCGGGGGAAGACAATTTCAATCCCCAAACGCTTTTTTTTTACCTTTTTAAAGGTATAGAGGAAACGGGTTTGCCCCAAAGAAACCCAAACAAATTAGAGTATGCTTACAGAAAACGTATTTCAAAAATGGAATATTTTCCGGAAATATATTTTTTTTCTTAATAAAATACACCTCCGCCATCGTAAAAAACATCCTTTCATACTGCAGAATAGCCCCGAACACGTGAAAAGAATATTTGGAGGCGATTAGGGCTGGAGCCCCACTTGTAAATATTTACCGATAAAAATGTATTGTACACATAATACGATAAATTTATAGTGAAAATATATAAAATCATCGTTATTTAAATATTTACAATACCAAATGACTTATTTTTGGAGTCGGTGCCAGCCAAGAACGAGAGGGAAGGGTCTCACTTGCACAATGTTTATCTCTACAACGCTGCAAGTCCGTTGTTCAACTGTACAATGACTTATATCTCATCTGTGCAAACTCGGCAATCCACCAACTGTACAAG
Organism: Ophion obscuratus; assembly: GCA_964007375.1. Lineage (NCBI taxonomy): Eukaryota > Metazoa > Arthropoda > Insecta > Hymenoptera > Ichneumonidae > Ophion > Ophion obscuratus. The sequence continues at coordinate 27,804,335 of OZ023314.1, forward strand.
AGTCTCAAGTTTGCAATATTGAACTTCTACAACGATCTAGCCTTCTGATCATCCCTACCAACGTATTTATTCGGATTTGTATCAACTACACAATGAGGCATTGGCAATATGCTTCAATTCTACAATGTATCAATTCTACAAGAACTTTGAGTACTCAACGTTCAACTGGGCAATATTGTCAAAATCAATGTTTTGATTTGACCCCGCTTTTCAAGATAAAACCCCTTTTTCGTCCCTCAGGAAGGGTCAAAAGTCAAAGTTGATACCATAAATCGGAAGAACAGGCGATTTTACTTGGAGTGGGGGACATTATTTCTGCTGTAGACTGCGAAAAACATCCTTTTTCTCTCAAGTGTTCAAACATAGTCGCTTGGGCGTTAATAGGCTAATATATATGTCTTCTTCAATTGACACACCTGATATACCAGCTGTTGTAGAGTTGACAATATTGCCCAGTTGAACGTTGAGTACTCAACGTTCTTGTTGAACGTTGAGTACTCAACGTTCTTGTAGAGTTGATACATTGTAGAATTGAAGCATATTGCCAATGCCTCATTGTGTAGTTGATACAAATCCGAATAAATACGTTGTAGGGATGATCATAAGGCTAGATCGTTGTAGAAGTTCAATATTGCAAACTTGAGACTCTTGTACAGCTGGTGGATTGCCGAGTTTGCACAGATGAGAGATAAGTCATTGTACAGTTGAACAACGGACTTGCAGCGTTGTAGAGATAAACATTGTGCAAGTGAGACCCTTCCGAACGAGAGATCGACGTCACGGAAGAAACGAGATTGCAAATTAAACAAAGAATGTAGATCGTATATTTCATTTATTTTTCTTCTCCTCCTCTTTTTCTGCAAAAAATATGACAACGATTGGCTGGCACGGACTCCAGAAATAAGTCGTTTGGTATCGTAAATATTTTAATAACAATAATTTTATATATTTTCATTATTAGTTTACAGCAGGAGTATACGAAGCTTTCTTTAGCTATCATCACCCCATATGGTTTCAGTTTAGTACCATCTAAGAACTGAGACAGAAAAAAGCATTACCTAATTAAATATCTAGTTTTAAAAAAAGTCAGTAACAAAAGGAACCGTAAGAGAGCGAATTTGCCGAGGGCTTGCCTCGCCCTTGGCCAAGTTTTGCGGTCAACATGTTCAAAAATTTGGTATTGTAATCTTTTTTTTTAAGTCCCTATAGATGTATTCTTTCCTCCGGGATGCGAATTTAACATTCATTACCCCCAAAATGCTCATTTTATTTTAAAGGGCCAGTCCACTTTGAAATTTCAAAAAATCGAAAGCAAGCAAGACTTGAAGAAATCGACGATGATGAGCAATCAGAAGGGATTTTGTACGGTGCAGGAATTGCCGATTGAGTTTAGGTAAGAGTTTTTCATAGTATAAACTTCCAACCGCGTTTTTCTTGAAACAAAGTTTTCAAAATCTAGCTCCATCGTATCTCTAAAACTAATAAACTGATTCTCTTGAAATTTGAATGACATATTGTAAACATGATTTGAAACAAGATGACCCTCGACGGTTTTAAAATTTTTATTTTTGCTCCTTTTTTGCGAAAACTGCGTTTATTTTACTTTTTTCGTTTTTGATCTGCCATTTTTTCATTTTTTGATAAAACTTTATATCCAAGGGTCATTTTGTAGCTGGTGTCATACTGAATCTAATGGACTTTGATTTTTTTGTTTCAGACAAGCCGTTGCCTTTTCCAGTTTTTGTACTTAAAAATGAATAAAAATGAATGAAAACATTTTTTTAATGTATTTCAAGACTTTATTTATCAAGCCCAACAACTTTTATATTTAAATATTTTATAACATCCTCAAAAAAAAAAAAAATCGCGAAAATAGCCTTTTTTTCGTAGGTCCAAAGTGGACTGGCCCCTTAAAAATCGTCGAATCTCTATGGCACCACGTTTTTCGCGTTTAGCCGCCGCAATTTTGAGCTGTCGACAAATATTCCGTGATATTTGTAGTAGTCGAAAACTTTCCAATCGAATAGAGCCTAAAATTGGGCAAAAGAGCAAAAAAAAATTCGACAGTTTTTTTGTTTACACGGAATGCCAAAAATGAGAAAAAGTACCTTTGATTGGGAACGTTGGTATGCAATCAACTCTGACTTCAGCCATTGCGTTTGTGATTGCCTGGCTGACGTAGACGAAGCAATACTCGACGAATTTCTCGGTGAATATGTCACAGTCAAAAGTGAGAGAATGCTTGCCCGGTGGGGCTTTGAGCTCGGCCACGTAATTGAGAGTCGACGGAGGCGCGAGTGAGGCTACGTCGGCCCGGAGACGTCCGTAGACGCGAACCCGATCACCCTGAAGACGACAGGACGGATATTCGAATAGAACGGACAGTCCACCCGATCCGCCGTCGCAAGGGTATACCGATCTCGCTCTAACGTTGAAGACGTATTCATCGGACCATTCAACCTGCGACACAAAGATTATATCATCGTTAAGGGCGGGGTAAAGTATTTAATTTTTTTTTTTCATTTTTTAAATGAATGCATAATATATCAAGAATATTGTGTTAAAATTTCAAGTCGATCGGAGTAAAATTGACGAAGTTATGAGTATTTGAGCGTCTATTGCTCCATGTTGTTCTCTTCTCTTCTGCGTTTTTCAAACCGTTTTTCTGAGACTTGTCATATTTGAAGTCCGTGTGCACGATAACTCAAAATCTACTGGACCAATCGCTTTGAAATTTTGCACAGTACTTCTTCACATAATTCACCAGGTATTGTCGAGAGCTTTTTTGTTTTTTTTAATAATTACTAATTTTTCAACAACAAATTAGCCGATTTTTTAGCGAAAATCGGGTTTTTGGCTCCCAAGTGCTACGAAAAATCGAAAAAAAAATCCTCCCGTCATTACCTCGAGAAACATATTCTTTAACAAATGTATTTTGATTTTTTTGTTTCAAATGATTCTGTTGCGAGTTATGGTGCACACCGCAAACCAACTTTTTTTCGAGGTGCCTCCGGGATTTAATTTTCACTCGCTCAATTTTGAATATTTTGCAATGCAAATTTAGGAGAATGTTGTTCAAATGTTATTTTATTATATGTAAATTTTTCAATAAACGAACACTATTCGTTACGCAAAAAAAAAATCTTAAAAACATGCCTTTTTTTCGCCGAATTAACTTTACCCCGCCGTTAACGGGTTACCCCTAGCTCTGCCCGTGAGAAAGAGGCATTTTCGTAATTTTTTTCTCGGAGAACGTGTGCAGGTGTTCGAATATTTTTTCATCAATCATTTTTTCATCACCACTGCAGAATTTTCCAAAAATTGATTTTTTTTCAATTAGTTCAAGGGGTCTTTTCACTTTAGACGCTAAAAAAGGCTATTGTCATGAATTTTTTTGATAGGTTCATAGATATTGATATAACAGTTGTTACACTCAAGGAGATAGGTCACAGTAACAGGTATAAAAGCATGTGCGAATTTAACAATTTTTTTTCCTATGAAAAAGTGATTCACTGATAAAATTAATTACACTTTTGTTTAGTATGAATATCAAGCTGTTATAAAAAAAAAATATATATATGTTTTTTCGATGTACAAAATGGCCGACTACTCGAAACTTCTCGAAACAGCTTTTTTCCAATTGGCGTGACAAATAACTTCAACAATTTTCACTCGATTTAAAAAGTTATGTTCCTAATTGCATTTCGCCGAGAACAACGTACGGAATTTCTGATTAATCGAAAACTTTACTTTTTATGAGCAGTATATGAGCAGTTATAACGAAATTTTTCACTGAAAATTCATTTCCTAAGTTCAAATACCTACAACTTTAAAAAAAAACAATATTTTTTTAAAATTCCGTACGTACTTCTCTAGGTATTATAGTGTAGATTGATGAGAATTTTTGTTTTTTGTTCTAGGTAAAAAATTGTGGATGCGAAATGTCACGCCGCGGAGCGCCTAAAAAAAAGGTAATAAAACAAAATATTAGTAGTCGGCCATTTCATACATAAAAATAAAATTCTAACACCTTGATATTCATACTAAATAGATGTGGAATTAATTTTATGAGTGAATTACTTTTTCATGCGAAAAAAATGGTTAAATTCGCACATGATTTTATACCCGTTACTGTGGCCTATCCCCTTAATATATGCACTTTTGAAATACATTAAAAAAATGTATGTATTTATGTAACCCAAACAAACGTTACACGCGTTTTTCTCTGACTGATTTTCACTGAACCGATCCTTATGAAATTCAAACCACATATTCTTTACAACTATAGCTATAGCGCATATCAGGGATTTTTTTTATTTTGATATTTACTATTTTTTTGCGTCTATAAATTTTCGTCTATGAATAGTGACTTAATGAATTTTAAGAATCGCGTGTATTTCTTTAAAGAATCTATTAAAAAAGTTACAATTAAAATGTCAAGTCAATCAGATTAAAACTGCCCGAATTATGCCCATCTCCCGATTGAAAAAACACTGTTTCGAGAAAGACGCGTTCAAAATTTCAAAACTGATTTAGGAGCAATCGATCACACGACGTAATTGAAGCTTTCATTTGAATTCTCCCCAAACCCAAACAAACTCACCGAGGCATTTTGATAGTCGGTTTTCAGTTGTTAGGTCGTTGTATTTTTATTTTTACAACGCCTGGACTAAACGACTGCAAATTGGTACTTTCACCCTCTATGATGTTTCATGCGTTTCGGAGCGCTCGGAGACGCTTCGGTAAATGAGTTCAAAAAATGATTCAAAAACGTTTTCTCGTATAATTCCTGTTGTATATAATTTTTGTCATGTTTATACATAATTTAAGGCAATGAAAAAAAAACAGTCAACCTTTTTCCCGATTTCGATGTAACACCTCAAAATTACCATTAAAAAATTTGTCAATACTTAATCTCCACTACGAAAATTCAATAGAACACCGAGGACTCGTATGTCCGGATAGGTACATCATGGGGAAATCATATTTTTAAATGATATACTCTATGCGAATTACAATGTTACTCCCTATCGAAATCCCGTGAGAGTCAATGCAGCTGAGCAACGTCGAATGTGTATGTGCACAGTATATACAATGGGATATTTCACTAATTGTTTCCCGGATCAATTAATTAACCAATAAGGTCACATTAGGGCTTGGTACAATTGGCACCATCGTGTGACCATTTTTTCTACCGTGGTCTGGAGCCTTAAGTAAATCAAAAAAATTAATATATTTCGAAAGTGTATTTATTGAGTGTAACTACTTTTACATCAATATCTATACTATGAACCTACGAAATAAATTCACGAAAATACACTTTTTTAGCGTCTAAAGTGAGAAAACAGCTTAAAAATTAAAATAAACAAAAATAATGCACATCTTTTCGATAAAATGATAGAAAATGCCTTTTAAACACTATACTTTTAGAATGACAAGAGAATGAATCATATGTTTAATATAATCAAAGATCGTATTGTGACAAGTGAGGAAAGGAAGGAAAAAAACGCGTTGCGAGTCTGATTCAAAATGACGTTTTTCACCGTTTTTCCGTGAAGCAAATTTTGAACGAGGCTACGCGGATATTCGACGGGAGTTTAGCAAACTAGAGTAATTCGAGTAGAACTATGAAAACTCGTGAAATTTGCGATACGAACGATCCCACGAGTATTCAGTTCGTCCAATTCGCGACAGAGTCGAGACCTGTTTAACCGTTGGACCATGAACCGATGAACTAATCCACGGTATAAAATACCTTTGGGACATCGCTCATGTGTCGTTCCGAAACGGTAGCTCGTCTATTAACAAAGTTTGCAAACGCGATAGGGATCCCGACACTACGGTCTCGTTCGGAGCCTCTCGTTTTCCATCAGTAGGAGCAACATCGTTGACGATG
>OZ023314.1:27815651-27973151 GCA_964007375.1 Ophion obscuratus
TGGAGCAAGAATATTGAATATTCATATATAAATATTGAATAACTTCTTGCGAAATTGAGGTAACACTTGGATATGAAGTATTTGGAAATCAAGGTCCGGTAGACTCGCGTCTATTGTGTTGATTTTTTTTTATTCCAGTGTTTTGGTCCCCGCAAGTATATCGAGCCAGTTTTCGGTGGAGCGAATACTTTGATTGCGCGTGTTGGAAAAACCGCTCTTTAAGGGGTTACCCCCACTTGCGATTTTGAAAAAATCGATCTTTTTTTATTGCTTTTTTTTGAAGTATAAGTATCTGAGAATATGTCCTCAAAATTTCAAGTCGGTCCGAACAAAATTGACTGAGATATGAGCGTTGAAAGAGAAGAATCCGTTGTGTAAACGACCGGAAATTGAAACTTTAAACGCGTTTTTCTCAAAATGGCATTTCTGAAATCGGTGACTAAGATTACTCGAACACTAATGAACCGATCTTCTTGAAATTTTGCAGGCTTATTTAATGGTGTACAAATAAGTTTTAGGACACTTCGATTTTGTATCATAACAGCTATTCTAAATTAATTCAAAGGTCCCGCTCACTTATCACAGATGGCGCTTGATTGTAGTATCGAAACGTAAAGGAGTCATAAACATAACCTATAAATTCTTTAAATTAAACATGCAGACCGATAAGCTATTTATTAGAAACTGCATTCGCTATGAATTCCATCAAGGAAAAAGTGTTAGGAAAGCGTGTGAATCGATATGTTCTGTTCTTGGAGACAATATTGTATCTAAAAGTACATGTGAGTATTGGTATAAGCGATTCAAAGAAGGTGATTTCGACGTTAGTGACCGTGAACGCATGGGGCCTCCTGTAAAGGTGGACGATCAGGAACTGCAAGCGTTGCTCGATGAAAACTCTTGTCAGACGGAGAAACAACTTTCGGAACAGCTTGGAGTAAGTCAACAAACTGTTTCTTATCGTTTAAAAGCAATGGGTAAGATTCGAAAAGGAACAAAGTGGGTACCACACTTTCTGACTCAAGAAAATAAAAACATCCGTCTTAACATTTGTGTGAGTCTTTACAACAAGCAACATAGAAAGTCTTTCTTGTGGAAAATTGTGACCGGCGATGAAAAGTGGATTTATTTCGATAATCCGAAACGCAAATATCATTGGGTTGACCCCGGCGAGCCGACAACATCCACGCGAAAGCGCAATGTTCATTGTAACAAAGTCATGCTGTGCATATGGTGGGATATGAAAAGCGTATTGTATTATGAACTTCTCAAACCTGGTCAAACAGATACTACCGATCGCTATTGTCATCAATTGATGCAAGTGAATCAAGAAATTGAGAAGAAACGTCCATTTTCTGGTAAAGGAAAACGTCCAGTAAAACTGCTCCATGACAACGCGCGGCCTCATGTGGGTAAACCGGTCAAGGATACGTTACTAGCGCTTGGATGGGAAGCTGTACCACACCCGGCGTAGTCACCAGACTTAGCCCCATCCGATTATCATTTATTCCGGAAAATGCAGAACGATTTGTCTGACGTGTGATTCAAAACATTTGAAGAAGTGCAAAAATGGGTCGCTAAATTTCTCACCTCGCAAGACGAAAGTTTCTTTGCGAAAGGCATCCGCGAGTTACCTGAGATATGGCTGCACGGAAAAAAAGAAACAGCGAAAATCACAGCATAAACCGCATGAAAAACAGGGTGCCATACTTCATTGTACAGTAAAACAGAGTAATGTAAATCCTGTCCTGCAAAAATGACGAATTTTCCTGTACACACTGAGATTTTTACAGTTACACTAGCTTATTTACAGTTCGGTATTGTGAATACATCAGTGTCTTCAGTAAAAATATTCAACTGTAAAATTTACATGAGATCACTGATTTTTATACTGTACGAAAACTGCAAGAGTTACAGTGTGAACTGTATTGAGTACAGAGTGATTCATTAAATTGTACAGTGTGGCACGGTAGTTTCACTCTTCTTTCGACAGTTCGTGACGTAATCTGTGCACTCTGAGATTTTTACAGTTACACTGGTTTATTTGCAGTTTGATATTGTGAATACATCAGTGATTTCAGTAAAAAAATTCAACTGTAAAATTTAAATGCGATCACTGTTTTTTATACTGTCTGCACATGAGGCACGAGGCCAGGACACAAAGGATTGCCAGTTAGCAGTGCGTGGTTGATGGGACGCGGATATCGAAATTTGTGCGACAGAATTCAAGAAATTATAAAGAAAGAGATATTTTTTTTAAAAAGGCACGTCCTTGTCTAATTAGGACTTGTCTCGCGCGTGGGGTGAGGCACGTGGCCAGGACACAAAGGATTGCCAGTTATTAGTGCGTGGTCGATAGGATGCGAACGTTGAAATTTGTGCAACATAATTGAAGAAAATACAAAAAAGAGATAATTATTTACAAAAAGGTACGTTCCTGTGTATGTGATTGATATTGTAATATTTTCTACACATTTTTCTCAAACTTCTTTTATGGATAAACTTTTTTTGTGTGCTCATTCACTTTATTATATTCTTGATATATATATATATATATATATATATATATATATATATATATTACATTGCTTACAATATACATTGTAAGCAAAGGTTTCGTCGAATTTTTTTACTTCATTTTTATAATCAAATTTACAGTGTGACGTTGTGAACGGTATTCACTGGTTAGGACTTGTCTCGAGCGTGGCGCGACGAGGACACAAAGGACTGGCAGTTCTTTCAACGCTTCAATTGTTCTTTCAGCGCTATCTAATGTTATTTTTACCCCTAATTTTGTATAATATACGAGTTGTGGCACTATTAAATTACGGGGTTCATCAAGTTTGAATTACAGGATTAAAACAAGAACGTTTCCTGTGTTCACATTGTAAAAAGCAACGGTTCAAAACTGAAACTATATCTGTTGCTAACCAGTTTCTAGAACAGAGTACTTCACTGTTAAAACACCTACATAAACTTTGTCGATATAACTGGCGCATTCAGTGTACATAATACAGATTAACCAACTGTCAAATTACAAGTTTTGTTAAATTTATATTACAGTGTTGAACTGTCAAAATTTACTTTTGACTACACTGTATTTTGGACTGTGTGTTCCAGTAAAAGATACAGTAGAGCGGTTCGAGTCCAAAGAGGACAGTATAGGAGCTGTAATAATTTACTTTGAGCACACTGTATTTTGAGCACTGTGTTTCAGGTAATATCGCTGTGCAATCGCTCGAGTCCAATGCGAACTGTGAAGCCCCTGTATTTTGTACTATTTCTTTTTTTCCGTGTGAAGGTCATTCAGTGCGATGGAGATTACTTCGATGAATAACTGTGTTTTACTTCTTTTTTTAATAAATCTTGAATTTTTTGAAAACTGTCCTAAAACTTATTTGTACACCTAATACATAAAAAATGTAGTCTTGAATCGTTCGATTTTTTTTCGTTAAAATCGAACCATTAACTTTTACTGTCCGCCATTTTGTGAAAAATGAATATTTTTTAAAATCCTTCGATTAAAGACTAGTTTATACTTATACTTGACTAAATCCATCCGCATTTTTTTTTTCAGATGATCCACTTCGCCGCAATGTTGGTCACCTCAAACCGTGGATATAAAAACATTATTTCATTGACGGCCATTTGCCACTAAACAATGTAATATTTTTCAATAAAAAAATTACTGAAAGTTCTTCAAGATGTGTTCTTTAAGATGGTATATTGATCGATTAAAAAAGTTTTGTAGTTTTCTTGAAAAAAATTCATGAAAAAGGCCTTTTTTTGCGCTGCAAGTGGGGGTAACGCCTTAAGGGGCTAGACACTTTAAAAAATCGATTTTTTGTTGCCTTTTTCGACGGTTTATACTTTTAAGAAAATCATTATCATTCATATAATTTTATCCTGCAAAAATCGATAGTTAAATTTTTAAACGCGTTTTTCGCGAAATGAGATTTTTCAAATTTGCTGACATTGCAACTCAAACAGCCATTATCCGATTGACTTCAAATTTGAACTGAGTACTCTCGAATATATTAACTCTACAATGACGTAGGATATTTTTGATTGTATGAAAATTGACGATTTGGCATTGAAAGAAACGACCATTATATAGGCAAAAAACAGACTTTTTTCATAACTACGCCGTTTTGTTAGATTTTGATATTTTTCGAAAATCCTACGTCATCGTACAGGAAATACCTGCCAGTTTAACGATATTTTTTCCTTTTTCCTTTTTAAAGCCTCCGAGGGCAGCGCAGAAGTCGCTTGGATCTAATTATTTTCCGTTGAAAAAATTATGTAATTTAGGTCAAATCTAAATTTCTTTCAAAAAATATCCGAATATCACCAAAATTTTCAGCGTTTACAATGGTATAGCCCCTTAAGGGGTCACACCTAGCTCGTGGCCAGAAAAAAAGGAATTTATGTGATTTTTTTCTAGACAAATGTGTGCAGGTTAAAAATCTTTTTGCTTTATATTAAAAAGGATGTTTTTAAGTATCTTTCACAATTTTCGTATTGATAAATATTTATAAATGTGGTAGATACAATGGTTTGAAACAAATCATCCGAAATGAGAAAATTAAACACATTCAATATTTGCATAAAATTATCTAGAGCTTCGACGAAGGATATAATAAAATATTGTTTTTTTTTTTATAGAAATGGGAGATGTCTGAAGTAAAAGTATCGATTTTCGGTGAAAAGAACACTATATTTTCGTTGGTAAAAAAAATATGCTCGAATAAAAATCTGTCTATCATTGAAACACTGCTTTTTGATATATAAAAAAAGCTCGTAAGATTTGACGTTGATCGGTGTAGTGATTTTCTAGATCTAGTGGTCACTGATTTTGAAAAAGTCATTTTGAGAAAAACGCGTTTAAAGTTTGCCGGTTCGCGGAACCTACCTATAAACGCCCTTAACATCCTGAATTTTCAAATGATTCAACTGAAATTTTCAGAGAATATTTTCGAAATGTCACACTTTGAGATTCCGCCGAAAACCAATTGTCGATATTTTCAAAAAACTCAATTAGGTGTAAGCCTTTGAATTACCTTCATCGAGAAGTTAAGGGGGGATTGTCTTTTTTTTCGCAAAATTTACCGCTTTTTGGGAATTTTTTTGTGAAGAAAGTATACAACGGAAAACTTGTGAAACTTGGCATATAGTTTTATTGATCTGTTTACTACATACAAAAAATTTTTTAAACAATTTCATCAAAAAATCCGCCTCCCACCCCCCTCGACGCGCGATGGTCCTTTTTTGATGGTGTGCACGATTTCTCAAAAACTATTCAACCGATTGCCTTCAAATTTGGACAGAATGCTCAGCTGACATCCTTTTATCGTTTGATGAAGCAAAAAAGCAATACGTTTAATAGTTTTTTATTTATAACAAAAAATCGATCAATTTTTTTCGAAAAATCGATACTTCAAGTTCAAAACGTCACCAAATCGTGAATTTTTTTTCCCTTCTTCGAACGATAGCTATATGTGTCTAAAGTAAAATCCTTTTTGGATTTTGTTGCAGGATGAACGTGAAGGCTGTAATCGTGCACACCATCAAAAAAGGACCATCGCGCGTCGAGGGGGGTGGGAGGCGGATTTTTTGATGAAATTGTTTAAAAATTTGTTTGTATGTAGTAAACAGATCTATAAAACTATATGCCAAGTTTCACAAGTTTTCCGTTGTATACTTTTTTCACAAAAAAATTCCCAAAAAGCGGTAAATTTTGCGAAAAAAAAAGACAAACCCCCCTTAAGTAAAACGCATATATCACATATTCGTAAATACCAAAGGTTATTTTTCAATGTCGTCAATGTGGAGCATCAATGTACTCGAAAAAGAATTTGAATGTTGAATTTTCGGAATATTTTTCCGGGGAAACGTGTGCAGGTTTTCTATTTTTTTTAATATTTAAAAATGTGGCTCAAAAACCATCATCCGAAAAAAAAAATCAGACCTATTTAGTTTTCGTATTTTCATTTTATGCACATTTTCTAGGGCATGGTAGAAGGATTTCACATTGCATTTTCGCATTTTTATTTTATGCTTTCATTTTATGCGCATTATCTAGTGCTTGGAAGTAGGATTTAATAAAATATTGACGTTTAAAAAAATCGCCGGTGTTCAAAGTAAAAGTATCGATTTTCGGTGAAAAGAAACGCTCTATTCTCATTGATGCATCGAAACAATGCATTCAAACTGCATTTCGATTTTATGCATCGAAAAAAAAAAACATTCTATCGTTCAAGCACTGCTTTTCATATGTAAAAAAGCTTGTCAAACTTAAAGTTGCTCGGTGCAGTGATTTTTGAGAGATCGGGGTCATCGTTTTTGAAAAACTAATTTTGATAAAAACGCGTTGAAAGTTTGCCGGTTCGCAGAACCTACCTATAAACGCCCGAAACTCCCTCAATTTTAAACGGATCAGCTTGAAATATTCAGAGAATATTTTAGAATGTCAAATTTTGACAATATGTCAAAAAACCAAAAGTCGATATTTTCGTAAATGTCAACTAGCGTTTAGAATTACTTCTGTATCGTTATTGTGATTTTAATCGATATTATCCTTTCTCCGACAAAATGTGAGTAAAGGATCGTCTTCAACGGCGTTTGGAACTTGAATCTTACCTCAAAACGAGCGAATCGGATGGCGAGTTCGGGCTCCTCGTTGGAACGTTCTCGTCCTCGTCGTCCTCTTCCATTGCAAAATCAATGTCATCCGTGATCGTGCTCGAGGATATTGTCGACGTACTCGTAATTGTGCTCCCGATATTCGCTTCTTGGGGCGATGTCTTGACCCGTCGTTCTCGGGGTGGTAATTCGAGAATGAGAACTGCGAGGTCGCCCGATAGAGCCGTGTGGGATGCGGCCACGACGAGTCTGGAGAATAAACTGTCCTCCATCGACACTGCAGGACTCATCGTGCCTGGAATTAACATAAACCCAAAAAACAACACGAAAGTTATTCGAATTCACTGCAACGTTAAATAGCGAGAAACTTACAGCTGGAAGAAAAAAAAAACATTGGGCATTATTTATAAAAAGCTACAAAGGCATACAAAGGCTGGACAATTTTTTGTTGCTCAATTTATTACTTAAATTGATCCAGTCCCCGAAAGGAACAACCGGCGGGCCGTAAATTGTGTTTTTTCTTCGCGGGATGATTCTTGAACGAGGAGAGACGAGATTTAGAACGCATAGACGAGGGATGCCTAGGCGAGAGAATAAAAATGAAGGAAAAAAAATATTTTCCTCCGCTTCGTCCTCGTAAGTTTTTCCGACGACGAGGAGATGACATTTTCTTCGGAAAACGGAATAAACGTCTATTTCCGGTTTTCACGTCGCGTAGATTGAAAAAGGATCGGGAGATGTTGCTGTCACCGGAGACTGGAGAGAAGTAAATATCTCCAAGGATATACGAGGCCAAACGTGTGTGAAGTATACGCGATTACCCTACTTCTTCCAAATGCAGACGAGTGATATACGTTACTTTTTTTTTTTTCAAATTTGCTACTGCATGTTTGGAAAATGATTTGCAATTTTTTTAACGAGAGTGGAAGAAAGTGCTCGGAGTCTCGCGAACTCAATTTTTCGTGGCCTCGTCTTTTTCTGCGGAAACTTCACTTTCGTGTTGGGTTAAAGTTTACGCCGTTGAGACCCAACGATCTTCTTTGCCCTTTTATTTTATTATCCCGCGCAGAAATTTGTTGGGAAGTCCCGAGACTCTGTCACATCCTTATAGGGATTGAATAGGGATGCCACACCTAGTTCACGTTGGAATCCAACTGGATTTGGCGCTATTTCCCGATTGACGTCACTTACGAATTTTTTTTATTGAAAATTCTCAATCAGAATTCGTTGGATCTCGCAAAAAAATATCCTTTCGTGATCCCGTGCACAAATTTATTGGGCTGTCCCAAGATGCACCCATATCTCTATAGGGATTCGTTACGATGCTGAAGTTTGCATCGCTGGACTGCAACGAATTTAATTTCATTTGGCACATTTCACCGACAAAAGTTCTTCAATTATTTTTTCAGTTTATTAGCGATTCAGATTATTTAGCGATCTATGTTACGAATCTATCAAAAAAGATCACCTATAACAATAAAAATATGGAAAATAAAATGTAAAACGCGTTCCGACGATGGAAACTTCAACACCATGATTTATTAGGGACACCGCACATGGAGAGTCTTCATTGGGATCCAATTGGATTCTGCACCCTCGCCCGATGAACGCCGTTTGGAGAATACTTACGACGTTCGAGTTGAAAGTATGTGAAAATTCACGAGAAAAAAGTCTGCGTGTTGAAACAGATTATGCAGAATATGTATAACCCTAAACAAACGATAACTAAAGTAGATCTTCACTTGTATGATTCAAATGATTTTCGTAGGTGTATTGGCATGCTGAATAAGTTTTCGCTTTTTCTTCGTGAAAATTAATGCTTTATTAACAAAAAAAATCATACCTAATGCTTTCAAACATTTCAAAACTGTTATGTGATCAACAGTTTTGATTCTAGACCTTAAGACCTAATGATTCTGCAAGTTCAACTAGTGTCTGACATGAGCCTTCATTGAGTAATGGTTCCGATTCAACACATGAAAATCATTATTTTTGAAGCGTCAAAACCAATCTCTGCATGTTGTTTCCGGCAGAGCATGGTCACCGTAAGTCTCAACAAGAATACTGTGTGCTCCAGCTGCAGAATTTTTAAAAATAATGTAGTAGAGTAAAATTTCCCGCAAAAACTTTTCAGGAAATCCCGATTGGAATCCAATGTACGAGCATGACGTTTTAGTATAGGGCTCTAATGAGATAACCCATTGGATCCTTATCAGAAAGTGACAGAGACGTAGCCTCTATTAATTTTTAATGAGCTCTAATTAATTTTCCTGAAAACTGTAATCCGCTTCACTACTTATAAATCGTCAAAGGAGAGTGTGACTATAAAAATGTACGAATACCAATATTTCAATGTAGGATAAAACCTGCCATAAAAAAGTATAATTTTACATTTACATAAAACCACGTGATTCTATGCTTTGCAATTTGTAAAATATTGCGGCAGTTCCAGTTTTTACTCACATTTATTGGCTGGGAGAACCATTTCTCTCACGAATATATCCTGTGAAATGTATTCAAACCTATTAAATTTGTTGCTACGATTTCGCGATCGACTATAAAACAGGACACGCTTTATTCTCGCACGATTTCCACGGAATTCATTGTATTTTCCGACGGTTCAAAAGGTTACTATTTTGGTTCAGAGTGAGTATTATACTCCCGGACTGATCGCCCCCGTTAATTACAGAATTCCCATTGGAACATTCGGTAGCCACTTTTTTTTTCAATATCATTTTGATCCTCGAAATCGCTGGAACCTCACGCTTTTTATTTATTTTTACCTCCATGTCTAATTGCGAAATATGAATAGAACTAGTCTAAGGCAACGGTCATAACGCCTTTTCCATAAGGAACACTGCGGAATTTAATCTATCTACTTTGTATTTAGTATTTTCTTTTGTTTTTATTTCCGGAGTTCCAACGTATACCCTGGCGAGTTTTTACGTATTACCCTTCCCAAATGAACTGTTTATTGTTTATTTTAGTTAAAAATGAAGGAGATAATGCTATAGTCGCTTTTTCAGGATTAATTCGACAAATATTCATGGTAGAGAAAAAACTGCAATGATCAAAGTTGTAAAGCACTCGATTCCCTACAAGTTTAGTCAATACCATTTTTACTTATAAATTGTTAACCGCCGAGTTATTCAACAAAAACAATTTCCCATTAAATTTAAGACGACGACATTAACTGAACGCAAACCCAGCCCAGAATGAAACTTACACATGTTGTTTTACACTAATAAAAGAAAATTCAGGGTAAATTTCAGCTGGATCAACCTAGTCATTAGGGTTAAAAATTAAAAAATTAAAGATTTTTTTTTAGTGTTGTAGTACTTGGAAAATGTGGATTTTTTTTCAAAAAAGATAATAGAAAAACGCATCTTTTTTGTAGAGGACATTTTTTCGTACGACGAGAAGATTACTCCGATACGATCATTTGAAACTTGATCACATGTAAAATCTTATGTTCGAGTTAGCGAGCCGATAAAAATCTGAAAAAAAATGCCACGTACTCAAAATATATTATACGAAAAAATCACCAACTTAGAAAAAGATTGAAGAAGGTCAGGCTTTTAGGCCATTCGAGAA
Organism: Ophion obscuratus; assembly: GCA_964007375.1. Lineage (NCBI taxonomy): Eukaryota > Metazoa > Arthropoda > Insecta > Hymenoptera > Ichneumonidae > Ophion > Ophion obscuratus. The sequence continues at coordinate 27,825,888 of OZ023314.1, forward strand.
CACTTGGAATACCTCATATACATTGATTAAAAATGTTGTCTGGGATTTGCGACGATGTTTACAGTCGCAAATGATGTTTACATTTGCATCAAGTTATAAGATACGACCTGCTATATGCATAGTAATGTGTGTCCCACAAGAACAGAAGGTGGACTACAAGCGGAAGGATTAAACTGATATCCTATTTTTGCAATGCATCATTCTATGTAACAGTTCGTGAGACACGCGTACTTCTTAAAACTACTAAGCCGTGGTTGATCCAACTGCAAATGATTTACGTCTTCGCTATAAGTAAACATTACCATAATTCTTTTCGAATGGTCACTTTTCATAAGGTCTTCTAACAAATTATACTCGACAAACGTTAATGTTAACCACACAAATTGTAGAAGCTTGAATAGTATAGTAGAAATTTGACTGAGCAAAACTTAACGTACAGTATACAACGTTAGTACTTGTCCGCCGGTTTTATTATAGCGATGAATTAACCATATCTATATTTCCAAGCCTTCTACAGTAGTTAATGATCATTTCTACGATGATAGATAGTCAAACACGCCACCCACATCGCATGTTTAGATATACTTTTCGCTTGCCGTTGTGTTAACCATATTATGATTGCGGTGTCAGTAAATTATAAGGAACTTTACTACCACCGCTTTTACCATGGGCGTCTTTTGTAAAAATCATGGACTTTCCTCTCACAAGGAAAGGTTCTCCGATGTCGATGAAATTTGGCATACTTGTAGAATGGGTAAAAATAGGCGACACGTATTTTTTTTATATCGGCAAAAACCGATTTTTAAAGGCTGAAACGCACCCGCGATAATTGGGGTGTTTGTAGTTTTTCGTCGATAACGTTTTAAAGGTGCGAGATATGAAAAAATGTCAAAATGCAACAATGTTTATTTTTTGGGATGTTTATTAGGGAGGAGAACGATGACGTTATCGACGAAAAACGAAAAACACCCCTATTTTCGAGGGTGCGTTTCACCGCTTAAAAATCGGGATCCGCAGATATAAAAAAATACGTGTCGCCTATTTTTACATATTCTAGAAGCATGGCAAATTTAATCGAAATCAGAGAGATCAACCTCGCACCCTTTCCATCAGTGCAACTTCCGTTGCGTCCACGCTGTCTTCAGTTACAGTATACCGTATTTGCCGTGGGCACGGGAATTGGTATTTCGCTCACTGGTTGATGCGCCAGCCGGTGCACGGCTGAGCGGTCACCGCTCTTAGTATCGGCCATGGACAGCGCTGCTCAAGGCCTTAGGCCATTCTAGAGGCCGAAAAAATAGGCTTTTTGGGGATTTTTTCTGCAAAACGACAAAATAAATCGAGATTACAAAAAAGGGCTTTTTTCATACATATCAGTGACTGTTTACAATAATTTTTTTGAAGCGATTAATTTCAAAATGCCGACTGTGCAGCGTTCATCTCAAAACTGCATTTTTTAAGTTGGCCGGAAACATAACTCACACAATTTAAAACAATTATCTGACGATTTTTAGGCAAATTTTTCACTTTCCAAAAATTTGCCTAAAAATCGTCGGATAATTGTTAATAACAAATGAACTATGCAATATAAAAAAAAATCCTACGTGCTTCCATAGACAATGTATGTTTCAAGATATATTCAACATTTCAAGTGAATCGGTTGAAAATTGTCTGAGTTGTGTTTCCGGCCAACTTGAAAAATGCAGTTTTTAGATAAACGCTGCACAGCCGCCATTTTTAAATTAATCGCTTCAAAAAAATTATTGTATACAGTCACTGATATGTATGATAAACACCCTTTTTTGTAATCTCGATTTATTTCGTAGTTTTTCTGAAAAAAAATCCCCAAAAAACCTTTTTTTACCTTTACAGTGGCCTAACCCCTTAACTCTAAGTACCGCCACAGTCAAACCCCGCCTGCCCATCCACCAATGTCGATTACTTGGGGTTTATTTATTTACCCTAAATAACCGCCAATCGTACTTGAGTGTTCAAACCAACTGCTCCTGGATGCATCATCCGTGCCATATGAACAAGATTCAGCAGCAACCCAACGATCAAGTACTATTGTGTCCAAAAAATAAGGTGACATTATATTCATTTCGAAAATTCTTTATTTATTTTTCCAAATCAATTTCATCCCCTTCAAAGTAATTCCCTCCCGATGCAATGCACTTATGCCAACGGATTTTCCAATCTTCGAAACACTGATTGTAGTCACTTTCCGGGATGATCTTCAGTTCCGTCTTCGCTGCGGCTTGAATCTCCTCTATCGTATCAAAACGGTGTCCCCGGAGCGATCTTTTGAGCTTGCTGAACAGCCAGAAGTCGCACGGCGCCAAAAACTCAACCCATATCGTTCCGCAACCACCGTATTCACCTGATCTGGCGCCGTGCGACTTCTGGCTGTTTAGCAAGCTCAAAAGATCGCTCCGGGGACACCGTTTTGATACGATAGAGGAGATTCAAGCCGCAGCGAAGACGGAACTGAAGGCCATCCCGGAAAGTGACTACAATCAGTGTTTCGAAGATTGGAAAATCCGATGGCATAAGTGCATTGCATCGGGAGGGGATTACTTTGAAGGGGATGAAATTGATTTGGAAAAATAAATAAAGAATTTTCGAAATAAATACAATGTCACCTTATTTTTTGGACACAGTAGTACGTGTTCGTACGTCCTCAAGCGCGAAAACAAATACATCAGCAACGTAAAATATCGGCTGGTCATATCACAGGAATCTCGATGGCCCTATCACAGAAATGCTACCATTAGTTTTCTTTTTCGTCGACTCCAAATCGGCATCAGCCTTACTATGCATACGACACTTGAAAACGTTACGGGTAATCGCTGGTAACGTGACACGCGCAATGTGCACTAAATCCCGGAAGTGCTGCGTTCGCATCGGGGACATCACGTTTTGGATCTAAATTTCGTGTCCGCGCGTGCGATCCTGTCGTAGCTCCATCAATCAAGGTTGAGCCGAGAGCAATGACACGAGCTGGCTGCTTATGACTACGTGTAACTAAGATCGTGCAAGAGGATAGAGGGCTCACAAGGGTATGAGGCGTGTAATATACCCTACAGAGGCTATGAGCCGAGCTCAACCTATATGCACGCCCATATCTATACAAATGCGTATGCATCTGAGTCTCCGAGTATTGGCAATGTGCCACACGATGGTGCCAATTGTACCAAGCCCTAATCTGACCTTGTTGGTTGAATAATTGATCCGGGAAACAATTAGTGAAATCTCCCATTGTATATACTGTGCACATACACATTCGACGTTGCTCAGCTGCATTGACTCTCACGGGATTTCGATAGGGAGTAACATTGTAATTTGAATAGAGTATATCATTTGAAAATATGATTTACCTATGATGTACCTATCGGGACATATGGGTCCTCGGTATTCTATTGAATTTTCGCGGTGAAGATTAAGTATTGACAATTTTTTTAATGGCAATTTTGAGGTGTTACGTCGGGTCGGGAAAAATGTTGACTGTTCTTTTTCATTGGCTTAAATTAAGTATAAACATGACAAAAATTATATACAAAAGGAATTGTACGAGAAAACGTTTTTGGAACATTGTTTTGAACTCATTTACCGAAGCGTTTCCGAGCGCTCGGAAACGCACGAAACATCCTAGAGGGTGAAAGTACCAATTTGCAGTCGTTTAGTCCAGTCGTTGTAAAAAGAAAATACAATGACCTAACAACTGAAGACCGGCTATCAAAATGCCTTGGTGAATTTGTTTGGGTTTGGGGAGAATTCAAATGAAAGCTTCAGTTCCGTCGTGTGAACGATGGCTCCTAAATCAGTTATGGAATTTTGAACGCGTCTTTCTCGAAACCGTGTTTTTTAAATCGGGAGATGGGCGTAGTTCGGGCAGTTTTCATCTGATTGACTCGACATTTTAACTGTAACTGTTTAAATAGATTTTTTAAAGAAATACACATGATTCTGAAAACTCATTGATAATTCTTTTTTTTTTTATAAGCAGATCAAAACGGACGTTTTAGCGAAGAAAAATGTATTTAAAATTATGCCAGTTTGCGAAAAAACCATATTTTTTTATAATCGTGTGTACCCTAAACTCTAGAGCAGCGGGTTTTAAACTTTTTTGGCGAGAGAACCCTTTTGACACACTAAATATTTTACGGAGCGCTAAAATAAGCAAAACCTGGTTTTATGTTTATTTTTTTAAATGAAAATCGGGGGATAGTACGATATCCGGGGCGCCAACTTTTGACCGTTCATTCTTGACATTTGAGACAAAATAATGAGAATTTCGAGAATAAAAAAAATTGCCGTTTTGGCTCCCTTAAGGAATTATGAGCGCTTTTAGCGGCAATTGGAAATACGTCAAAATTTAACGATTGTTGTTGGCTCATGGGTACAATATCTTTATTTTATCGCAAATAATGGAAATTACCCGGGCGAGCTTCAACAAGCATCTCTTTGTTTGGGTTTGTTTCGTGGTATCATATAAATACCACTAGACGTAGTATTTGTATGATTTTCAACATAAGTTCCAAGGTTAAAATGCTTTATTTATTCATATTCTCTGTTTATTTATAACAATAAGATTTGTTCCATATAATTACTGCACCAAATTACTAAACAATATATGTTACATAAACTTAGAGCCTTACAAGTCCGAAGAGGGATGTACCGTACACTTTTAATCCCTCTTCGGACTCCTAGCAATTAAAAGTACAACTTTACTCTCTGTCTAGTCGTACTTATAAGCGAGGAAAATATGGTAGTGGTATTAAAAATACATTTTTGGCTTGTGGGACACTGCTGGAACTATACATTTCCGAGTTACCTTGCCTGACGTTGCTCGAAATTTTCAAATTCGAAAAAAATGGTCATTTTCGATAACTATCGAAAAATTCTAATTTGAACGCAATATAAGCAAAATATCAACTTTTACCACTCTTCATATTTTGTTCATTTTGACTCGTTAACCCTAAATTTACCGTCAAATCTTGACGCCCCGGATATCGTACTCTTGCCCAAAATCGTACAAAAATTAGCACTTTACATAACAATGTATTAATTCCACTGTAAATTGATGAAAGTATTTCCATTTATTGGGAGATATGAAGTTGTTTTTTTTTTGGCGTAGCCCCAGGGCTCCGCGGAGCACACTTTTAGTATTATGGCTGCTCTAGAGAAACGAATGGCATTTTTTTGCTCTAGGTGCTGATTCATAAAAGTTTCGCGCCCTCCCGCAGAACGCCTGAAAAAAATGCTCTTAGTGTAGCCACGACTGAGCCGCCATTTTGTATTTTTTGTCATAGAACCCGCCAAACCTCATTTTGATTATTTTTTTATAAATCTCTAAAAAAAAGACAATCCCAAAAAGTCTCATTTTTCGGTGAGCCACATAGGTATAACACCTTAATGCACTTTGACTATTTCGAAGGCTTTTTTAACTCTTAATAGTCACACTGGGTCCACGGAACCCAAACAAATTATTTTGATGCCGTACAACTTTTTTTTTCCAATAAAACATACATTTTTTTATTTGCGTAAGCGTTTCATTCTTTCCTTCTAAATCGCACCTGCGTTGGATGAAATAAATATACTTTTTGAAAATTCCACAGAAACCGCTATCTCTATTTCAAAGTACATTGTTCCCAGATTATAAAACCATTTTTTTGGTCAATAACTACAAGAATTATAGCAATTTTTGTAAAAAAAAAACAACATTTTTCACGTTTTTTTTGCATAATGTTTTTTGCATATTTAAAATTTAATTTTTAATTTCTCACCAATATCCTTGTATTAAACAAGTTTCAAATTATACCTCACAATTTTTTTTTCATATCGCTCGATGCCTTATTTCATTATTTGTAACAATTTAAAAACGCCTGGGTCCTATGGACCCAGTATGACTATAACGTGATTCTAGCTAAGTGTTAATATGGAAACAAGATCTGCCGCAAACATAAAGGACTCGAATAACCTTCCGTATATTTTTAATGGAAAAGAAGTGTCTGGGCGGATGGACGGATGCAGTTTCAGCATGCTGAAACAGCATTTCAGCATTGTCGAGGTTTTATAGGTGATAAAAAGTATATGCTTTTTCTGCTCGTAAATATACATGTATATAAAATAAATATCCATATATATTGGATTGTGGAATATTGGATATCTATAATAAATATATGTATATGGGAAGAAGATATTTTGAACCCTTTATACCTATGCAAAGTTTACAAGACGACCCTTCAGTTTTGTTAAATATATCACTTATTTTAGAAACAGGACCTAGGAAATCCCTAAATACAGATACGCTTACGTTCGTTTTCATGTGGTTTCGAAGACTATCAGGTTTGCATCAAGTTTCGTTTTAAGATAGGCTATGAGGATGGTCCTCGAAGTCTAATGTCCTCAAAAACGCCTTTCTTCAATATATACACACACACACACACACACACACACACACACACACACACACACACACACACACACACACACACACACACACACACACACACATAGACACTGGAGAAATAGCCGGAGGTGAAAAACCATAATCTCGAAGGTTCGAAAATTGTGAGGAATAAGGGATATACCTTGTGTGTTGTAATATCGACCCTCCACCTTGCTCTCTGGGGTACCATTACACCTGTGACGTCACACACGATAAGCTCGGGGATTCATACAAGGGACTCGTACGAAAGCAACGTCCAGAAAAGGAAGAGTATAAGGACCAGAGTCGTAAAACGCGAACGGTGACTGGATCGAACGCACGAACGGGCGAATCTTCCTGTAGGTTGGCTCGAGGTGATGAGGAGTCGAGGAGTATGACCTCCGGGCTCCCGAGGCTCGGAACTCCATTTTCACAAGGATCTTACGAATTTACGTGGATATGTGTATGCTTCGCTGTCTTTTTTCTTCTTCAAACAGAGCTCCTATCCCGGGTGTAATCTTTACGGTTTTTACTATTTTACGGTTAATCCAGTGGGACCAATATTCAATTTATGCTTAGTCGATTGAGTGAGAAACGTGCTGAATCACGATTTTTCTGCGATGGTGGCTAATTTTTCCAATATTCGTTCGTGTACCCTTTTGGCCTACGGGTTTCAATTCACCTGGGAACGTTTTTGCTGACCGTGACTTTTTGATGATGTAGAGAAACGTGAAACAAAATTAATTACGTAAGTTTGGATGTTTTGTTTATTGTTGGCCGGGATTTCATTCTAGTTTTTGTCATTTTTTGGGTGCCCGTCGTCATAAAAGCGTTTAATCCGGATACTATCTCTCTCAGGCGTGGCAAAATATTTTTGCTCCGTTTTTACGCTCGATCAAATACACGCGAGCCTTTCAGCTCTGCAACCATTTTTTTCGACACTCACGATGAGATTGTGATTTTTCCCTCGCCCGGCTTTGTCAATGACGTATGAAACACCGCGGCGACGAGCGGGGCGAATTTGTGGAGGTTGAAGAGACGGAAAAATATAGTGGGTGGATGTCTCGTTATTTTTTTGCCTGGAAAATTTGAACGCTTGAGTTTCATGCTCGTGAGAATTTTTTTAATCGTTCCACGATGGCTCTGCAGTATTTTGGGAGGGTCCGGAGGGAAAAAAGAGACAAGGCTCCCCAAATTATATATGATTGATTTTTTCTTCTCTTTTATGTATTTATTAATTTTTTTTTATTATTCTACCTAATATGATTTTTTTCTTAATCTTATAATATAAAAGATACATATATCTTCATTTTTTATGAGAATAATGTCATTTTTATATTTTTCCGGCGAAGATCCAAATTTTGTTCGCAGCTAAATTTAGTTTTACACTTGCCTGTATTTTACGAGGCCGAAAAATTTCAATATATCTTGAAAAATACATTGTCTATGGAAGTACGTAGGATTTTTTTATATTGCATAGTTCATTTATTATTAGCGATTTTTAGGCAAATTTTTGGAAAGTGAAGAATTTGCCTAAAAAATCGTCGGATAATTGTTAATAACAAATAAACTATGCAATATAAAAAAAAAATCCTACGTACTTCCATAGACAATGTATTTTTCACGATATATTCAACATTTCAAGTGAGACGGTTGAATATTGTCTAAGTTATGTTTCCGACCAACTTAAAAAATGCAGTTTTGAAATAAACGCTGCACAGCCGCCATTTTGAAATTAATCGCTTCAAAAAAATTATTAATATTGGTATACAGACACCAATATGTACGATAAACACCCTTTTTGAAATCTCGATTCTTTTTGTAGTTTTTCTGAAAAAAAAATCCCCAAAAAGCCTATTTTTTCAGCCTCTAGAGTGGCCTAACTCCTTAAAGCAACATCCTAGTCTAAAAATTTGAAAACACCGTTTTTTAAAGCATTTTCTTAAAGTATAGACTCTTGAATATGTCCTCGAAAGAAAATTTCGACATTCACATAATTAACATGGCTATAGCGATTTGAAACGAGACCAGAATATGATTAGCCGGTCGGAGCTTCGAACTTCTGAAGCTTCTAAAGTACCTAGAACTGCTCGCACGGTAGAACGAGTTTCAGAAGATCATCATTTCGAAAACGAGAAAGGCACACTTTACGAGGCAGGAATGGCCGATTAATATAACGTAAGTATAACATGCCATTATACCATTGAGACAGTTGCGGTGATTTGAAATTTTAGTCAAAACTTGAAACGCGTTTTTCTCGAAACTACTTTTTTCAACCTGGTTGACATAAAATATCGAGTTTTATTCAAACGATTGACTTCAAATTTGGCATGGACCTTTAGTATATATCCTTCTAGCGTCCCTACCTCGGGAATTGCGAAATTATTATTATTACTATTTAAAAAATTCAACTTTGATAAAAATGGAGCGAAATATTAAATTTATTATCAGGCAGTCGTCATGTGCATTTTTTTTCTCTTAGGTAACTGCCATACTGATATTTTTACTGATTAACAAAATTGGTTTTTCTTATATTTTAGATGAATGGGACCTTTGGGACGATTTCAACCGCCTTAACCCTTTTTTTCATGGCCATATTGAGGCCCGTAACCTTTTCAATTTTCACTTTTTCTGCGCAAAATATTTGTTGTAACTTCTTGAAACATCAATAAAGAATAATAAATACATAGTGATAAAATAGATACAATTTTTTTTCTTATTAACGCCGAAAAAACGCCCCAAATTTCGGCCTCGACCAGAATACTGCCTTCAACATCAGAAATATTATTTTCAAACTTTAGAATTAACCCTTCAACTGCACACAGGGGCGTTTTGACCCAATTTCTTTTTGGTGTAAGTACGTATTTTTCGACGCATCTCCCACTTTGAACAAATGTCTGGGCGCTTAATTTTCGTTTTTCTGAAAAAATGAATTTTGTACTATGAAATAAGGATAACTGACTACAAAAAACTTCTCTATAAAAAAAGTGTATATTTACCGAAATACAACGATCTGAAAAACGTATAGGGTCCGATGAACCCCACATTCAATCAGCGGTTCGTGTTGGAAGTGTGCAGTCAAAGGATTAAGCGATGTTGCAGATTTTTTTTTCATTCCACCTATTAGTACAGTCGTGCTGTATATTGGAATCGGAAAAAATTAGAAGAAGGCTAGTTTTTTGACAGGTGATTTTGTAGGTGCCACGGGTGTTAAAATCAAGTTTGCCTAAAAATCGGGGGGTAGGGTTTTCTTTTAGGGGATGGGGGTGGATTAATGCCAAACTACAACCCCCACGAGGTCGGCGCCGGGAGACAAAATGTTCAGAAAAATCCGGGTTTTATTTTTGTCCATAGCGCCGAAGTCGTGAAAGTTCTGTTTGGGGGTGAAAAAGTGGGGTGAAATTTTGAAAAATCAGTTTTCATTCGATAACTCTTTAGGACAAATTCATACAATTTTTGTTCAAATGGAAACGTTGTAGCCCTTGAAAAGACGCGTCGATCGAGTATTCGATCAACCCTCTCCAATAATATCTTCACCCCCAAAAGAATTGTTGAAGAATTTAAAAAAAAAAATTTTATTGAATAACTCAAAAACAATCAATTTTTCGGGGATGGATCAAATGTGCGAAATATAGAGAATAATTTCCCTATATTTTCCTTCCTATGCACAACTTTTGAATTTTGCTTTTTCGAACCCCTCTCAGGCGCTGAAAATTCAAAATGAAATTCTGGGAAAACTATTGACCGAAACTAAAGACATACGAGTTTGGGGCTGTGGAAAAAAATGTAGCTGAGGGTTCAAGCTACAAATTCTTCCACGGCGGCGAATTCGTGCCGTCAATAGTTTTCCCAGAATTTCATTTTGAATGTTCAACCCCCGAGAGGGATTGGAAAATCAAAATTCAAAGGTGGTCCATAGCAACGAAAATATGGAGAAATGTATTCTCTACATTTCGGACATTTGAACCATACTCGAATAACCGATTGTTTTTTAGTTATTCAATAAACTCTTTTGTTTTGGTTTTTTAACCATTTTTTGGGGGTGAATATATTATCGGAGAGTGATGATCGAATACTCGATCAACGCGTCTTTTCAAGGGCTACAACGTTCCCGTTTGAACAAAAAACGTACGATTTTTTTCTAAAGAGTTATTGAATTAAAACCGATTTTTCAAAATTTCACCCCACTTTTTCACCCTCAAAATGAACTTCCACGACTTCGGCGCTGTGGACAAAACTAAAGCCCGGATTTTTCTGAACATTTTGTCTCACGGCGCCGACCTCGTAGGGGTTGTAGTTTGGCATTAATCCACCCCCATCTCCTTTCATCCCCTAAAAAAGAACCCTACACCCCGATTTTTAGGCAAACGTGGATTTAGCACCCGTGGCACCTACAAAATCACCTGTCAAAAAACTAGCCTTCTTCTAATTTTCTCCGATTCCGGGTTTTTTCAGCGACAGCACGACTGTACTATATTGGAGAAATAAGGACGAGAACAAGTGATACCGAATGTTCCAATGTTGAGGCATTGTCGGTTGAATTGCGGGTTCAGTGGATAATTCAATCATGTATTCCGGGTGTCATTGGCGCGTCGAGAGAAATTGAACTATGCCTTACTGATTCAGTGAAATAGGGACGAGCCTGAAGGTACGAGAGGCTCTCGATCACCACTGTCCACTCTGCCTCAAACCTCATAAATAGGCCTATTATCTCGCTAATCCGGATTAACGAGACTCATTAATTAAAGGACGCGAGTAGGATTACAATGCTCTATGAAAATGGACCAGGTGTTCCTGTCCGACCACAGCGCCCTTGTTCCACTTGGATCACTGCACTTTCTACTAACGACGTCCATTTTGCTCTCTAATGCGAATGGGAAATGGCGTACTCGGATTCGAGGTGTTTTTGGGACGGACTCTTACGACGTCATTATAGATTTTCTTTTATCGCTTGATATAAAATGCGGTAAAAAGAAAATTCGTTAATTTTGCCAAGTAGAACGCGGGTCAATACTCGGATGGGTAACCTCTCAATCGTGCATTGGATTGCGATGGTACCATTTTCCACAGTTTTCCTGTGCTCTCGCGCCAATGCGATGCGGTGACGGATTAAGAAAAAGTGATCAATCCTCCGGGGGTGATCTTCAGAAACGCGAAATAGTGATGTGACAAGATCGGGACAAAAGTAAAAGAAATGGGATCGTAAAAGCTCGCAAGCTTCGCTCTATACGAAGCAACGTTGGAAATAAAGAAGAAAAAAATTCTTTTATTTTTAAGCTACTCCAAATGACGGCACAACTTCACAATATAAGTGTGTTAAGACCGGATGATCTCCAGGGATTTATCTCGATCGACGTTCGGAGAGACGGAGCTTGTGAGCAAAAAGTCATTCGTCCACTCTCGAACGACGTCTGTACGGGGTCATTCGAGGGATGAAAAACTTTTGGATTGACCGAGCATTTCCCGTGAAAACTCCTAGGAAAAACGTTCACCACCGAATTACGTGAATAACATAACGAGACAGCTATAACTTTGAAATAAGAGAAATTCTCGTGAAAATTGTTGAATAGCAAATCCATGAAGTTAATTTTTTTCGCCGACTTTAGGTACCAAAATTACTCATATCGTTTTTCGTATCATTATTAGAGATCGAAAACCACAATCTCCAACCAAATTTGAGTTATAATAAAAATCAAGAGATGGAAAAGGAATGAACCATGGTTGCTTTCCAACGAGGCAAACTTCACCGTCACTGACAAGGAACATCACCTCAGTGTCCGCCTTCGATTCTGTTGAAATTCATATAATATGATAAAGCATTGCAAACTATTAGATACATATTTTATTTATCGGCGGAAAAACGGCTTCGAGGGGGGAAATCGCCCCTTAAGCAAAGGAGGGTCGAGGGTTGATTTTGCAGTTCCACCCACAAGCAGTCCACCGTTCTGAATGAAACAAAAACCAAAATTCTTCTAATGTATAGCGATGAAAATCCACTACAGAAGTATTGAAGAAAAATTACATTAAGACGGAATGATACCTCATCGCGGTCGGTATGGTAGAACAATTATAGATACTATCTATTGACGACGTCGAATAGGTAGACAAACAGCTGTCTGCCCCTAAAATTTTCTGAATTTAAGAAGAAAAAAAAACGTAGATTGGCTTATGGTAAGTCAATCTACATTCTTTTTCTCAAATTCAGAAAATTTGAGTGGCAGACAGCTGTTCGTCTATCTATTTGACGTCGTTTGGCAAAGTTTCGACGGGATCTGAAGAGCCGTTGCAGAGATGTATGGGTATCTATAATTGTTCTACCATACCGACCGCGATGAGGTGCCATTCCGTCTTAAGGGGTTAGGCCACTCCAGAGGCTAAAAAATAGGCTTTTTGGGGATTTTTTTCAGAAAAAAACTATAAAATAAATCGAGATTACAAAAAAGGGTGTTTATCATATACATATCAGTGACTTTATACAATAATTTATTTGATGCGATTAATTTCAAAATAGCGGCTGTGCAGCGTTTTTGTGATGACGTGTTCGTGTTTCCAGGGTCCACGGCCGGACAAACGCTCCTGTAATTTTTTAATTATAATGAGCCAATGATTTTTTTTCCGATTATGTATAATAACTGCTATAGAAGTACATAGGATTTTTTCGATATATTGATTTTTGGCCAAATGTCACACTTCTAAACGGGAAACTGAAAAATTTGCCTAAAAAATCAGATAATCTAAAGTCAGATAATTGTTAATAACAAATGAATTATGCAATATAACAAAAAAATCCTACGTACTTCCATAGGCAATGTATTTTCCAAGATATATTCAACATTTCAAGTAAATCGGTTGAAAATTGTCTGAGTTATGTTTCCGGTCAACTTAAAAAATGCAGTTTTGAGATAAACGCTGCACAGCCGCTATTTTGAAATTAATGGCTTCAAAAAAATTATTGTATACAGTCACTGATATGTATGATAAACACCCTTTTTGTAATCTCGATTTTTTTGTAGTTTTTCTGTGAAAAAAATCCCCAAAAACCTATTTTTCGGCCTCTAGAGTGGCCTAAGGCCTTCGGGGATGATATGTCTTTCTTTGTGGGGTGGTTTCCCTTCTTAAAACCGTTCTTTCGCCGATAAAAAATACCTGTTTAATAGTTTCCAATGCCTTATCACATATATGAGTTTCAACAAAATCAAAGGCGGACCCCTCAGTGATGTTCCTTGTAAATATCGTGATGTTTGACAACTATGGAAGATGTAGGCAACATGCTACAGTGCACTGAGAAAAGACGCGTCAAAAATGGACAACGTTTAAAGAAGAGTGTTCATAGGTTCTCGATGAAAAAAAATTATATCCACTTTTGCAATGTAGCTCCTCATACTGCAGTCTGGGAACATATCCCGTATCAGTTGCAACAAGTATCAGTTGCTTCACCATTGTTGTGGGATATCCGAACATGGCATGGAGCCCAATGGTGAATGTCGTCCCGTGTTTTGGGGCTTCGAGTCGGAGAGCGCACGAAGATGCAAACAGGGAGAGAGAATGGATCGAAACGTAAGAGAGACATGAAAGGAAAGAGGAGAGGGAGGTTCTCGATCCTTGAACTAGCAAAAGTCCATATTGGATATACCTATCTGCTTGCCTCACTTTGAAGAACTTCACAGGCAGTTGGCCCTTTTTGGCTCGAGATCGAAAAAAAAAGAACATCGGCGAGTCTCCACAGACCGAGAACAGCAATCTCGTTCAATCTTTTACGTCGACTGATCTATTGCATACCTCTCTGTATCAATGGTATCCAACTACATCATGATGGTGACCATCTACACTGCCGAAGGATGACTTCCGAATACCAGGGATTTTTTCTTTATTTATCCTTGTTAATATCGGAAAAAAATGTTTTCAGATTACTCACGTAGTTAGCAGATCTCTAATGGCAATCCTCAAAAACGTTCGAGCCACTTTCCTAACCTAAAACGGCCACAACGAATTTCGAAGATTAAATCAAAATTGCACTGATTTCAGACGATACAGGCTTCACCATCATGATCATTCGAGAAATACGTCGGTCCACAATCATATTACAGATTATTATAGACACGAACATCACGAGTTTCTTGTCTACGAGGCGTAAACGTCCTCAATTGTGAACTCTGTTCGCCATTGAGGGCATCACCTTTCAACTGGAAAATTTCCCACAATCATACCCGCTGCCTGGCGGCTGAAAATCGTTAAGATTTACAACTTAATGAGGCGAAAGAATCTGCTTCCCGGTCTGTAGTCTCGGGCATTGCAGGGGAGTGTGGAGGGACGGTCGGGTGAAGAAGAAACGGCGAAAATAGTTGAATTTGTGTCGAGAGAGGTAAAAAGGATATGTATTCGAGTCTCGGAAGCCATGTGCACCTAATGGAGTTGCGACGACGAAGCCTTAGGATTGAACGCCGGTAATCCCAGACGGAGAACGAGACGAGTTTGGGAATATACCATGGATGAAAGGCCCCATGAGACTTATAGATCTTTGATTAAATATATTGGTGTGTTCGCGCGTGTACGCATATAGGTGATTATGTATATATACGTGAGAATTTCAAAAGGGATATCAAAGCGAGAATGAAATGAGGGCGTGTAGAGTCCCGGGATAAGATTTGCTTGCACCTTCTTCAAAAGTATTAAAGGTAAACTTTTTTATGGATATCCAGTTGATACATTGAAAATCCCGTTTACTGGCGTTTATTCTACATATCTTCAAGTATATTTTACACATTTCTTCATTAGATTTTGTGTCAATATGGCGACGCTAAAGCTGGATGAAGCGCGTCACCTTTGTCCGATAGTGATCGGCAATGCCACATCGCCAATTCTTCAGCGATTGACTTGATTGACATTTTACATCGAAAATGTAGGGGATCTTCAATAAGTTAAAAACTTTTTTCTAAAAAAATTGTTTGTGGTCATTTTTTTTACTGAAAACAATTTTTTTGAACATGTGGGTACCATTTTAATAAAAACTGATATGTTTCTATCTCCTTACGTGGAATGCAAATCTTATTTAGAACTCGAATTAAATTAAATTTTCGGTCCAAGTAAAAAGCTGAAGAACTCTTATCGACCGCAGGACACTATCAGACAAAGGTGACCGGTTTCATCCAGAATCACCAAATCTTGTGAAAAAAACTTGTAAAGATACTCGAAGATATATAAAATAAAAGCCACTAATCGGAATTTCCATTCTGTCAACTGGGTATCCGTAGAAAATTGTTTAAGGGCCTATACCAGTGTGAACGCTGAAAATTTGGGTGATTTTCGGGAATTTTTTGGAAGAAAAGTACTCAATTAAATGTTTCGGAAAATTAAGAATAAATTTGGCTATATTTGACCTATATTACATAATTTTTTCATAGAAAAATGCTGAGATCCAAACGACTTATGCGCTACCTTCGAAGGCGTCAAAAAAAAGTTACTCCACTGCTGACATGATTCCGGCCGATTAAGTAGCTGAAACCGAAAAAGGAAAAAATGTCGTTAAACTGGAAGGTATTTCCTGTACAATGACGTAGGATTTTCGAAAAATATCAAAATCTAACAAAATGGCGTAATTATGAAAAAAAAGTCTGTTTTCGTGCCTATAAAATGGTCGTTTTTTTCA
Organism: Ophion obscuratus; assembly: GCA_964007375.1. Classification (NCBI taxonomy): domain Eukaryota; kingdom Metazoa; phylum Arthropoda; class Insecta; order Hymenoptera; family Ichneumonidae; genus Ophion; species Ophion obscuratus. Next base: position 27,841,964 of record OZ023314.1, read on the forward strand.
ATGCCAAATCGTCAATTTTCATCCAATCAAAGATATCCTACGTGATTGTAGAGAAAATATATTCAAGAAAACTCAGTTAATTGCTCTTTAAGTTACAATGTCAGCAAATTTGAAAAATCTCATTTCGAGAAAAACGCATTTAAAGATTTAACTATCGATTTTAGCAAGATAAAATGATTAGAGATACGGCCTTGAAATTTTTACAGGATATTCTTGCAATTATAAACTGTCGAAAAAGGCAAAAAAGAAATCGATTTTTTTAAAGTGTCACACTGGTATAGCCCCTTAAGTTCACCGTTTTTCTGGGCTATAGACTAGTAGTCTGCCTTACCTATCGAAAAGTGAAAACGCATAAATGATTCGTGTGCGAGGCAATTGCCGATTTTTAGTCTGCCGAACAAAAAACATTTTTCAAATGCTTCTTGTAATCATTGCTTTTTCGAGCACTTCTCGTAATTATTTATCGATTATTGCTCGTCATTATTATCGCTATTGAAAACTTTTACTTATGCCCATTACTCTCCGTATCTGAGTTCTAATAATCGTGAATGCATACGATAATTATCAAGAACGATTAATGATTGTCATTGTATATTGAAGTCCAATGTTTTTCACTATCCATTCGATGGTGGTGTATGAAAGGATGTAAAGGACGTAATTCATTTCGTGTCTGCCAACAATTGAGTTTATTATAAGCGCTGTGCAGTTGATATTTGACATATGATTTGCATCTCGTAAAAATGTGCATCTGAGCGTGTATCTATTTAAATCACAAAGAGGAGTACACAATGCAGAAATGTGCGGGTACCCGCGTAACCCGAGGCAAATAAGAAGTCGTATCAATCTATTGCCGGGACGTATTTGATTTATTTACTGCGAGTTCCCGAGGGCGGCCTGCCCGAACTCCGGACCGGTAAGCCTTTTTGTTTGTTGTGATAATTGCTCGAAAATAGTAAACAAATATTGGACGCGAGTTCCCTCGCTCTGGGTCGTTGCAATGTCCAAATGAATCAAATAAAAAAGTGAATTGAACGTACCTTGAAACTGTAAATACAAATATTATCAATTTTGTATTTTATGTCTTTGGGTTTTTTTTTCACCTCATACTGCACTATTTCTAAATGCTGAAGACCCACTACAGGGTTGTCCAACTCCAAATAATGCGCCCATGCCATTTTTGGAAAAATCAATTGTTTAAGGGGTTACACCTAGTTCAAATATTTGACAATATCAATTTTTCGTTTTCTACGGACTCTCAAAGTTTACCATTTCAAAAATAGTATCTGAAAATTTCAAGCCGATCCGTTCAAAATTGAGAGTGTTATGGGCGTTCATAGGTAGGTTCAGCGAACCTGCGAGCTTTAAACGCGTCTTTTTTCAGAATGACTTTTTCAAGACCGGTGATCGCGATAGCTCAAAAATTACTGCACTTCTGAAAATCGATACATTTACTTCTGATCGATACATTCGGACTGCGGTCCTTTTGTGAAAAATCTTTACTTCATTAAATCCTTCGTCCAAGCACTAGATAATTTTATGCAAAAACTAAAGGCGTTTGATTTTTCAATATCCGAGCAGCAGTGGTCACCGCGAAGGACGTTTTTCAAACAGTCTGCACAAACCATTGTACCTACCGCATTTATAAATATTTTTCCATGCAAAAATAGTAAGAGATACTCAAAACCATACTCTTTAAGGGATCATCCCACTTTGTCACCTTCAGAAAATCAAATTTAAAAAATGGATTTCGAAAATAGACCACTAAAAAAATATTGTGTAGAAATTTCATAAAGATCGGAGCGGTCGAAGTGTTATTTTTCTCTCCGGCGTGCTCTTACTTGAGCGCGAACTTTCAACGCGTTTTTTGCAAACCCACTTTTTTCTTTATTTAACTATATTCTAGATTTTAACTATAGGGAGTACCAATAAGTCTCCGCCGCTTAACAAAAGATGGTTATAACCAGGAGGTAGGTTGAAATTGTCAGATGTGAAACGTCATATCGTAAGGTTGGACATCTGGCAAGACCGTAACCTTGAAATACTAGCAATTTTGTATCGGCACCACATAATTTTTTTCGTCCGAAAATGTCAAGTTTTGAGCTGAATAAGCATCATTTTCGGGAACTCTTGCGATTGGTACGAATCTCCCTCCAATAATGCTTCCAATTCCGCGTCTTCGTTTCGACCTTCCGCTACGTTCTTTGTCTTCGACGTCAAACGCACAGTTCTTAAACTTTTGAAACCACTCACGACAACTTCTCTCACTTACACCACCCTTGCTATATGCTTCTACAAGCAATTGATGCGCCTCAGCTGCAGATTTCTTCAAATTAAAGAAGTAAAGAAAAATAAAAAAAGGTCCCTCAAATGACGCTCATTCGGCTCAAAACTTGACATTTTCGCACGAAACAAATTATGTGATGCTGATACAAAATCGCTAATTTTTCAAGGTTATGGTCTTGCCAGATGTCCAATTTTACGATATGACGTTTTACATCTGACAATTTCAACCATAACCTCCTGGAGGGGCCATCTTTTGTCTAACGGCGGAGACTTATTTGTACTCCCAATATATATTCGTCACGTTTTGCTACTACTGGAACTAGAATTTTTCAAAAAAGATCGATTTTAAGTACTTTTTTTAACTGAAATATCACCCAAACAAGTCTTATTTTTGGAGACTTTTTTCAACAGCCGCCATTTTCTTATTTTTGCATAAAAATTAATAATTCTAGTTCAGACAGTAGCCACAACCATACTGAACTCAAATCCGTTTGGATTTAGTGTTTCAAATAAATCTACTCAGAAATAACATCAACGAAGCTGACATCGCTTTTTTCGAGGGACTATGCGGATGCTGCTACCAGGGATAGATAAATGATGTAAAATTAATTTTAAAAATGTCATACATTTATAGAATTATTTCACGAAGCCCAAAAATATTTACACCAATATCTTTTATAGGAACCATACGAAAAATTCCCAAAAATAATCTCTTAATGTCGAAATAGAAGAATCCGAAAACTTGCACAGGTGTTCTCAAAAAAAAAATTACGATTTTTTTGCGGTTTAACTTTTCCAAAAATTCCATCGCTTTATTATTTCTATTGTATCTCTGACTGAAATCAGGAAAAAACGAATTCTCTTTCAAATTTTGCAATTTGTCAGTTATAAAAAAAAATGATTAAGATTGTATTTTGATACGTTTTTGTTTGCTGGAAACAGCAAATTAATGTTTCTGTCGTATCTTTGAGGGGTGATCCCTCGAATCGCTGCCGGAGGAACTAACGAAGGAATTTAATATGAAGTAACACGAGCTCGTGAATGCCCTCTCTCCTTTCTCTGCCTATCTCTCTCTTTCTCCTCGTACGTCAAGAATTTCGATTATCCCCAGGCTTAATTCAACGGGTGGAAGATTTAATCACCAACGTATTCTCGCGTATGGCTAACGCAACACGGATCAATCTCCAGGGCATAGCAGAGAACTTGCCTGGCGAGTCTATGGGACTTCCAGTATCCGTGGGTACCGCTAAGGGCTCGTCTGGCCCTTCAGGGGTGTCTAACTCTGTGACCCATATACATATCTCGTACTCGAAAGCTCTTCATTTGAGGCTTAACACCACACCTGAACGCTCTTCCAACTAACCGGCGGGGTTTACGAACAAATCAAAGTTGTGAGCTCAAAACTGTCTGGGCAGAGCTGTCCGTAACTCCTCCAGGCGAGTGCGAAGAGCGGAGAGAGAGCGAGAGAAAGGAAGATACAGATGGGAAAAAAGACGAGGAAAATAAGGATATTTATACGCCTATCTTTCTTTCTCATTATTGTTCATATACAGGAAGTTTGATATAGCAACCGTAAATTTAAAAATGCCAGGTTAATGGTGAAAGTACACAAAATTGTGATATGAAAAAAGCTTTTCGAAAAAGAAATTTCAATCCCAAGTATAATTCACTGTGCGTGAATTTTATTTACGCTGTATTAATACACAGATAAATGTATGGGGTTTTTAACAATATTTTAACTATATTTTATATTTGCCTGAGGGGACAATCATAGCCATAGTTACTGCCAAAAGTAAAGTAGTGCTTATTGATATTTCAGCAATTGCATTCTGCACATATGTTAATCGCAAACAGCCACCTTACAAGCATACGTTTATTGTTCAATGCTATATAATATATTAGGTTTTCATCGAATGGATATTCCCTGATACTATCAAAAACTCCCCCAAGATCCCAATAGTGAACAGGACAGAAACATATATACAGTGATTAGAAATGTTGCCCGTGATTTGTGACAATGTTTATAGTGCTCTGCACCATATTATAAGATACGACCTACTATATGAGGCATTCAGTTTTCAGGAGAGTTTTCTATTGGTACCTTAGTTTCGGAGCTATGACGCTTTGAAGGGAAAAAAACTGTTTTTGCTTCGTTTTGTCGTACTTCGTCGTTGATTTCTTCAATCGAATATTAATAAATAAAAAAATTGCTGTTACGTCACAGTGTTTAGGAATCCCATAACATAAAAAATACCAAAAATCCGTTTTTCGTATTCACAATTCGGGGAAATTTTTAAAAACAAAATAAAGAGTGCCTTTTCTTGAGAAAAAAAATATTTTTGCATATTTTGCACTGAAACGGACATTGGACTTGCTCAATAAAATCTAAGTTAATTTTTTTCTGGAAGGCCATAAAAAGACGCATATTTTCGTTTTTTACGAATGTGTAAATACGTCAAATCCTGCCAAAGATACAGCCATTTGAATGGAAAAATGTTAAAAAATGTTAATCAACGAGAAAAAACGTCAGAATTTTTTTTTTCGACACTCGGTGAATATTTATCAATAAAGTAACTCGATTTTTCAAAATTAGTTGTGGATTTGTTTACTGGCTGAAGTGACATGAAACGCCTCATATGCGTATTTCATGTGTTATTGAAGTGTTGGTTCAGGGCATCAATACTTCAAATTTGAAAGTTATGTTTCTAATTGCATTTCGCAGAGAAGTACGTGCGGAATTCACGATTAATCGAAAACTTTTCATTTTATGAGCTCTTTTATACGAAATTTTTCACTGAAAATTCCTTCAAATGCCTACAACTTTTGAATAAAACAATTTTTTAAATTTCGTACGTACTTCTCTAGGTATTCTAATGTAAATAGACGAGAATTTTTGTTTGTTGTATTAGGTCAAAAATTATGGATGCTAAATGTCTCGCGGCGGAGCCATTTTGTACATCGAAAAAATATATAGATATTTTTTCTAACAGCTTGATATTCATACTAAATAGATGTGTAATTAATTTTATGAGTGAATCACTTTTCATACGAAAAAAAAAGTTAAATTCGCACATGATTTTATACCCGTTACTGTGGCCTAACCCCTTAATCATATATTCCGAAAAAAATAATTCGCCTACACATGGAATCGAACCTATCTGCCTGCCTTCCTGTCTGTATTACGAACGCTGCCACTGCGCTCTCGCGTGCTTGTAGCATCTTGATCGCAGATATGCCATAAGAGACAAAAGTAATTCCGACTGCACTTCCGAACAGCTATTACCTCTGATTTACGTGAAATTTTGCAACGATCTTCTTTTTATAATATAATTCACTGCTTAAATGGTATTTTGGCGCATCGCAATAGTTTTGTACCATATAATAGTGATTTGTATTATATTATATATGATACGGCCTGCTATATACATGGCAACGTGGGTCCTACAAAAACAAAAGGTGAACTACAGGAAGTGTTGAACTGATATCCTATTGTTGCGATGCAACAAACATAATACGTAACAGTTTGTGAGATAAACATAGTTCTCAAAACTACTAAGCCGTGGTTGCTCCAACTGCAAATGATTTACGTCTTCGCTATGAGTAAACATTACCATCATTTTTTTCGAATGGTCTCTTTTCATTAGGTCTTTCATCAAACAAACCCAAACAAACGTTAATGTTAACCATATGAATTGTACAACCTTTAATAGAGCAGTAGAAGTTCGACTGAACAGAACCTAACGTACAGTATACAACATTAGTATTTTCGTGCCGATTTTGTGATAGCGCTGAATTTAGCCATATCTATATTGCCAAGCCTCTTACATTAGTTAATAATTATTTCGGGGATAATAGATAGTCAAACACGTCACCCAAATTGCATGTTTATATATACTTTTCGCCTATAGTTGTGTTAACCACATTATGATTGCGGTGACAATAAACTGGGAATTTTACTATGAACTTTACTATATACTATTTTAATATTTGTCTTACTTTACTATGAGCTTTTCCCTCAGTATATCAGGGACGCTCTTTGTTTATTCATTTGCTGAAAAAATTGTGTTTATAATTAAAAACAGGAGAAACTTCCAAATATTGTTCTTTTTCCATTCTCAACTTTTCTCTTTGAAGAAGAATTGAAATGAAGTCAAAAAGTATGAAAATATAGCCGAGAGTGATGATGGACGTTCAAAAAGTGGGGTTGAAGTTTGCATTCTCGAAATGCGGCGAAAATTGTTTTTTTCATATCTCTATACTTGTAATTATCGATGATTGATTACTAATTGATTTTCGCAGATCGAATTGGCTTCGGCAATTCAGTCGCATGTCAACGATCCAAAATTCAACGCTATAAAAAAAACCAGTCGTTCACATATTTTCATAAAACTTCGCTTCCTGAAGAGTGTGAAAAAAAAACACTTCTGTGGACACAAGTTCGAAATTTCCCGGACGTATCGCTCGAATATTAATTCCCATTAACGGAGCGAAATGCCCGTGAAAATTTTACGAAACGATTTCAACCATTTAGCGTACTAATGTTACATCCAACGATAAATCTTCTGCGTGACTCATTATAAAGCCAAATTTATGAAATTGCACGGGAATTAACGAGGGCGGCACAGCTGGCTTTCGTCGTTCACCTCGACCTCTGCTGTCACTGAACCCTCGCGTGGTTTTCATAGTTATTCGCGAAACTTTCAAACTCCCTGATTACAATTTTACTAGTACGTATAAATGTCCCTAGTTTTAGTGCTGTTCTAATAGTACCACGGCACAAACCGTGGAGGCAATGCAAATTTGTGGAACGTAATAATGAGAAGAATTTTTTCTTTCCAAACACTCAATTGAGTATGTCAAAGTCGGTAGAGTATGACGCTGAACCTCCGTGTGAATCCCTATAAGACCTTAGGGGAGATTGGATTGCTGAGAGATCCCAGGAGTCAAGTGCCGAGCCAACCATGTAAGGGCATCGCGAAACCTTGCCATCCCGAAACCATAATTTGGTAAATATCCTCCCCATACGCGAGAGGCATACACGTACGTAGACGAGCAATAATTGAATTATTATTTAATTTATTTTGCATAGATGAGATTGGTGAAAATGAAAATGTGCCCAAAGCAGTTTTTTACTTATCAACTTTCCATAAATACGCCAACGATAATCCAAATACCCGAGGGTCCTGTAGAGTCTTTGTGTTCGATTGATAAACTTCGCTAAATATTTATTCGTCGAGTGTACAGATATACTGTACAGAGGAACAAACACAGCCTACTTAACGAAGGAATTACTGAGTAAGGGCTCATCTGCGAACCCGTGAAAGTGTCTGGAGGGTGAAAAACGATCCTAACGAACTCAAAGCGGCGACTGGGTCGCCAAAAAAGGGAAAAAAGCCAACGTGAAGATGGAAAAGGTCTGTTGAGAGGGTTCGAGACAGTTCCTGAGGCGAGCGGTCTTAATCACTGCATGAACTTTGTTCTGTAGTACTCAAGTTGATACTTGATACTTCTATATATATATTTAAATGCTACAGTTGAAACTCCTTTTCAGCTCACAGAAAAGAGCAAAAGTGAACACACATATCGTGTTTTAACAAAAATGAATCTTCATTTGATATTTCAATTGGTATAAAAAAGAAACGGAGTACGTAGTATGAAGAGCTATGAGATTGTACTTCATACTACGTACTCCGTTTCTTTTTTATACCAATTGAAATATCAAATGAAGATTCATTTTATATCTCTATTTTTTAGATGAATACAAATGTTTCTCATGTAATCGGTTTTGCACTTCAGATCAGTCAGAATAAACAAATCGATTTTTTCTTAGCTTGAATAGTAGTTCGATAACGTTTGAGCATACTTGTGAGTACACTTTCGCAGTATTCCGGTGTAGTGGATTAGCACTGTTTTTGCACTCTTTCCCAGAAATCATTTGTTGTAGTTGGTGGTGTATTATATGCACATCCAAGCTTCGTTCTCAAATATACCCAGACATTTGTTATTGGATGTAAGTCTGGACGTTGAGCTGCCCACTCCACTGTCATGTAACGTTTTTTCCATTGTTCCGTATTTCAGGGCATATATTTTTTTGCACAATTTAAACGAGCTTTAATATTTTTCTTCATAAGAGCAGGTTTCTTCTTCTTCTCACTCGACTCGAAATTAGCTTCTTTCAATGCTCTTCTAGCAGTCCACTTTCTAATATTCTTGTCAACTTCACTCTCCAATAATTTCGCAGCCATTGATGCCGTTGTTGCAGCTTCACGAGTAATGTAGTGCGTTAGTCTTCTCTCATCTTGACATGATAATAACTTACGACGACCTCCAACAGAAGTTGGAACATCGCTGCAGTATCGTTTCCGTAGTTTTTACACGACTGACTGACTGAAGGCAAATATTTGAGCAACTTCTCTCGTTGTTTAAGCACTTTTTAATTCGAAAATAATGTTATTTTTTACATCTCTTGGCAGTGGCTTTACGATAGAGTATTGAGATGTCTCAAAGTACAGACAACACCAAACTAACTAGCAGAGTACTTCTCGTCAAAGACATCCGTATTATCTTTTTACAAACTCTGTCTTTACAGTTCCGAAGCACAGGCATCTTAATGCGGAGCAAAACCGATTACATGAGGAACATTCGTGTTCATCGCAAAAATAGAGATGTCAAGATTCCCATGAAAACATTGCTAACACAAACGATACGGCCGATGTCTGGTCCAGTACAGGCTAACCGACTGTGGGCAACCAGTTTTTTCCCAACGTTGAAACAATGGTTCTGCCATTTCTCAACCGATCCTCTTTGCAAAGCCGGCATCCAGCATAAGGCCAATGTTGGGACGGTTCCGGTTGAGGACCGACAGCCGACTGCTGGGGTAGACTACTGGAGCCGACCATGGGCCAGTACTGTTGGCTATTAATTGCCCTACGGTCATATCTAATCCCGGCATCCAGTATTATACCAATGTCGGACCAGTATCGGCTACCACCTGAGATCCAACTGTTGGGCTAGACTACTCGAGCTGATCATGGACTCAAACGTACTGTCCACCATTAATTTCCCTACGTTCATTTCTAAGACCGGGATACAGCAATGTGCCAATGTCGAGACAGTATCGACTAACGATGGAGAATCGTCCATTGGCGTGGATAGTTCGAGCCGACCATGGGCCAGTAACATTCCCTGTTAATAATGCCATGCACTGCTCGCGCATCGCCATTCAGTAGTGTTGTATCGGTGTCGGTGACGAAACAGTTAGTCCATTGTTGGCTTTTCATTCGATACTTAACTATTTTTCTCCCTTGTAGTTTGAGTCTCCCGCGTATCTTTAAACTTGGCTTCTCAGCCGATCGTATTCAAGTGTTCGCAACCGGATGTGCGACAGGTGTGTGGAGTTTGTCATCCTAACCTCAATCGCTCAGTTCGCTTGACCGCGTGTTTGCGAAAGTGTCACCCGAAAAAAGACGCGCTCGGGCTATTTTAATCTGTACAAATTAGATATAAAATTGGATATAGAAAAAAAAAAGCATTCATCGCTCAGTCGGCATTATAGCATGTTCGCGTAAGTGTGGCCCGAAAACAGACGGGTCAAAAGTAACATCATTGATGCGAATAAAAATGCGTAATTCACATCCGATCTCTCGTGTATCCACCTATCAGTTTTTCTGGTTTTTATTTTTCATTAATATTTTATTTGCTAAACAACTCGTAAGTATCGTATTATTATTATCACCCGTACTCAATATTCTCTCGTACCAACATTTACCAGCTTAAGTCATAAATGATCTAATTTGTACCTGAATTCAATAATAATGAATTCTAATATTTCTGTAATTCCGACAAAGTATTCGACATTCATGCCAGGGAATGGCCAACCATACAGAAGAGTTGGCGCAGTACTGGGCCAATGTCGGACCAGTTGTCAATTTTTTCATGGATTATTTCAATTTTTTTTTGAAGATCTATAAGATTGTACTGTATACTGCGTACTCCGTGTCTTTATTATTCTAATTGAAATATCAAATAAAACTGTATTTTTGTTAAAGTGCCATATGTGTGTTCACTTTTGCTCCTCACAGTAAACGCGTTTTACTTATTGGGTGTACAACTTAATTCGGTCCGTTTTTTGCTTAAAATACGCACTTATTTAAGTGATAAAATGAATTAATACATTAATCAAAATATTGTCCATCGCTAGCCACTACTTTTCACCATCTTTCTGGTAATTTGTGAATTCTGTCGCGGAAGAAGCGTTCATCTTTTGAAGCCAAGAACGAATCGAGCCAATTTTTGATACGCTGTTGTGGCGTGAAGCGTATTCCAGTCAAAGCGTTCTGCATCGATCGAAACAAACGGTAGTCGGAAGGGGCAAGGTCTGGGCTATAAGGCGGGTGAGCCAGAATTTCCGACCCACTATTTTTCAAATAGTTTTTAACCACAATAGCACCATGAGGCCGAGCGTTGTCATGTTGAAAGATTATGGACTCGTGTCTGGTCGCATATTTTGGACGTTTTTCGGCTATAGCTCGCTTTAAACGGATCAATTGTTGCCTGTAGAAGTCTCCCGTGATGGTCCCACAAGCATTCGGTGGGCTTCAGCTGCACTTTTCTTCCAATTGAAACCGAAAATCAACACTTCCCGCAAATGGTGCTTATTTGGGACGAAGTTCGACATTTTCACCGCAGTAAAAATTAGACTTGATGCGCAAAACTAAAAGGTCTGTAAACGATATTTGGTTAAGAGATGTTGATACCTCACGATACAGCGAAAATCAGCTATTGTCGTCAACCATTTATAGTACCTAAAGGCATCTTTTGAAAACGGACCGAACTAAGTTGTACATCTAATAGTAAAAACCCGTTCTGACTGAACGCATTTGTTATAACTAGCTTTTCCTAGCGAAAACTAGAATTTATTTTGAACGAATTTGGGTAAAAAACAGTTAGATATAGCATTTTTCCTGAACTTTTGTTCCGAACATGAAAATAAACGCTCCCAGATTTTTCCCGCACTCGGTTTCATGTGGATTCATCAAAGGGAAACGGATTTTTGGATTTAAGAAGTCAAAACAGCGATTTTCCTTTCCAAAGGACAATGACAGGCGATGCGTTTTAGCATTCATAAGGAGGCTGTTCAGTGAATACTCGATGTACAGCAGTTTGGTTAGCTTCAATCATTATCTGACACAGTTTTTGCAACTAAATACACAGTAAAGCATAGCCACCTGTATCCGCGCAGGATGAGTTTCCCGATGCCCTCCCGCAAATTCCATACAGCACGTGTAATAGAAAAAGGTGGCTGGGGGCATCACTCTGTAAGAGTTAGTCGGGAGCTGAAAGTAGTGGAGCGACACGTGTGGGGTAACGAGTGAAAAAGGGATAGGGTCGTAAAAGCCGAAAAGAGCTGACGAAGGTATATTGGAATATGCAGGTATATATAGATGCAAGTGGTATTCCAAAAAAGTGTTGTCATTTTTATTCAAGCTACCCTGTATGTGTCCGATATATAAAGAAATAAGTACAGGAGCAGCCAATGCCGGGGCAAAGGCCCCTTTTGGTCGTACATGGCGTGCTTTTTCCCTCCTTTCTACCAGAATGAATAGTGCGCCTGAAACTTGCTGAAGGTATATACCACCATCCCGCACCAACTGTATATTCAGGCGGGAAAAGGTGCAAATAATTTTAAAAAAAGGAACGAGGAAAAGCCAGGAGAAAATTCTCAGATTTCATGCAGGCTGTGCGAGGTGGAAATTACCCCCGAGTCGAAAAAACCGCATTACGTAATATGGTCACATCGAGCATTGAATACGTCTACCGTGGAATGAAAGGTTTAAAGAAAGGGAGAAAAAAAGATATCACGCCGTACGTTATACTATCGCCATGCTTTTGGTTCCGGGATTTTCTCGTGTGCGAATCTATTAGGGGTTGCTTCTCTTTTTTTTTTCGGCCGAGGGCTTTCGGAGAGAATGAAAGAAGGAAGTCACGGTCGTACGAGGGAACGGTGTGTCGAGTGGAGCATGTGCTCAATATAAAACGAGGACCCTTATCTTCTTCTCGGCCCTTTCCCTCTGGTGCCTTTCCCCGCCTATGGCTCCCTTGCACCACCAACCTCTTTACGTCGCATCCACTCGTCTTTGAATTCGACACCATTTTTTTTTCTTCGTCTTTCAGCTTTATCCTTTTTCGCGGAGAGCCCTTCGCTACAATGCACTTTCTTCGGACACTCGACGAGAGGAGTTTTTTTTTGTTCTTCGTTTGTTTTCGTAGCCACCATTCACCTTTAGGTATCGAGATGTCAATCCGGATTGCGAAAGGATAGAAGGATAGAAGGGCAGAAGAAAGACTTTCTAAAACTGGAAGATGGCTAAGTAGTGGAGGCAGGAATCGTTGATTCAATGAAAACTTTGTTTTTCAGCTTTTATCGCTGAGCTGACGACGAGTTTCGTGGAGCTTCCTTTCCTATTATTGTTCACGGTGATCCGATTCGATGGAGGGAACGGAAATTTACTTTTTTTAGAGCAATAACTTCGTTTGACATTTAGCATACAAAACGTAAATCTGATCCTCCCATTTACGGCGTCCAAAAAAGATTAGTCGATATTGTGGAAGCGTAAGGAAAGCTCTCATGCCGTTCGTTTTATGTTTCGTATACTATTGGTGTATGTTTTGAGGAAGTATTCTTGTTCAAAAATTTGTTAAAGTCATTTTAAATGTTATATTATTAATCTACAGTCCTTTCAGAATACGTCTGTGAAAACCGTTTGATGATGCTCATAAAGTTAGCCGAGTTGTAGGAATTGTAAGAAGCACGCTCGGGAAGCGCGGTTGAGACGCAGCAACTTCAAGGCCACAGTAACGGGTATTAAATCACGTGCGGATTTAACAATTTTTTTTCGTATGAAAAAGTAATTCACTCATAACATTGATTACACATCTATTTAGTATGAACATCAAGCTGTTAGAATTTTTTTTTCAATCTACAAAATGGCCGACTACTCGAAACTTCTCAAGACAGCTTTTTTCCAATTGGCGTGACAAATAGCTTCAACAATTTTCATTCGATTTACTTCAAATTTAAAAGTTATGTTCCTAATTGCATTTCGCAGAGAAGTACGTGCGGAATTTCTGATTAATCGAAAACTTTTCATTTATGAGCAGTTTATGAGCAGTTATAAAGAAATTTTTCACTGACAATTCATTTCTTAAGTTCAAATACCTACAACTTTTGAATAAAACAATATTTTTTAAAATTCCGTACGTACTTCCCTAGGTATTCTAATGTAGATTGACGAGATTTTTATTATTTGTTCTAGGTAAAAAATTGTGGATGCTAAATGTCACGCCGCGGAGCGCCTAAAAAAAGATAAAAAAAGAAAATATTAGTAGTCGGCCATTTTGTATGTAAAAAAAAATATATTTTCTAACAGCTTGATATTCATACTCAATAGATGTGTAATCAATTTTATGAGTGAATGACTTTTTCATACGGAAATAAATTGTGAAATTCGCACATAATTTTATACCCGTTACTAACGTCTTAAGCACGTTTTTTCTCGAAACTATGTTTTTTAAATCGGTAACCACGATATGTCGATAACCAATTGGCCGATTGAGCTCAGATTTTGCATACACCTTCAGTAGACTGTTTTTCAACGTTGGTAGCAGAATTAAGGCGAGATATTTTTTCTAATAATCATATAACCCGTAGAATTGTCAGAAAATAGAAAAAATTGATAATCAAAGTTTACCTTGCCGCAATTTTGTAAATTTTTTTTTTCACTGCATCTAGAACTAAACATCACAACCCCCATACAGTTTAAGAATATGTTTGGTTTTTCAATTCATTAAATGTCCACAACACTGGTCGTCAATTGGGGGCATTTCACGCATCGTTATAATAAAACGTACAAAAGTACATGATAGTAATTTTTTTATTTGTATATATTATTGGAGAATCAATCAAAATGTGTATTAATTGTTTTTTCATTACTGCATTCTAAAACACATTTAAAAAACAGCGCTCAAGCCAACAATACTGCTAAGAACAATATCTGTAAAATAAAACTGCCTCGACCGCATTAAGGGCAAGGAGACAAAGGGAAGGAAAGACTCCTTGCATTCACCCCGTTGCCTATCGATCGCAAAGCTGTTGACTTCATTTTTTTCTTCCTCAAGAACCTCGAGGCACGCGAAAAAGTGTGTTAACGAGAGTATACGTTGATACTTGGATGAGAGAATAAAAGAAGAAAAGGAAAGAATTCGCGAGGCACAACGCGCGCAGTGGGGTCGAGCAGTAGTCGAAGTTCACGACACGAGCAGGGTGTGCTAATTCAGCGTGCATCGAGCTTGACAAGAAGGAGCAGAATGAAAAGGTGAAAAACAGAAAATAAAAGTCGACCGCGTTATTTTACTCATCCATAGTTATTTCTTTTGCGGTTTCGCTTTTTATCGGTAAAGCTCCCGTCGTGGGTGTGTGTGTGTGTGTGTATATATATATATATATATATATATATATATATATATATATATATATATATATATATATATATATATATAAAGGTATATCAGATTTGACCGAAAAAAAGTTGACGTCACATTTTGTCTCGCACAAAGGACTCGCGAACTTACACCAGCCATTAAAAGTTTTTTCTCATTGTACTCAGGTTGTTGCGTGCACATTTCTTTCGTACAGCACAGCGTTTCTTGCTCCTACGATACGGTCTGCATTCAGAGTCGAGGAAACGTATTGAAGAAAATCGCGAATGGAGGCAATAACGAGCGGAGGAAAAGTGAGAATTCTAGCGGTGAAGGGATATAATATAGTAATTGAAAGCGAAAAAAGTTGCCTCGATGTGTGGGAGATAGTATTGAAGACTGCATCATACTGATGCGATGAAATTTCATTTTCCTGTATTTCTTTATTTTTTGTTTATTTGAATGAATATTTGTCTTTAACGAACTTGGGTTATGGTGTAGAGACCTCAACCTAAATTGTAAAAATTGTTTGAGTGATTTTCCAAAACTGCCAATAAAAATTTGGGCGATACTGAAAATTAATTTTTATTGCACTTCAACCATTAACGTCGCAATGCCATTTAAGGGATTATGTCTAGTGGTAAAAGTAAAAAAATCACTTTTTCCAATACTAATTTACTTTGACACTGTGTCTGATAAATCTTCCCTGAAAACTTCTAGATGAACGGATCGAAATTGACAGATTTATAGGCTACGCTTTTCTCTCAAAAGGACGTTTTCAAAGTCGGTGAGCAAAATCACTATCCCAAAAATCACTGCATCGATCTTTGTGAAATTTTTGGGGCTTTTTGTAGATGTAAAAATATAGTATTTGATCAAAGGATTTTTCGCCAATGTATACTTTCGATTTAATGAACGAAAAATGCCAATTTTTTTCATACAAATCAAGACACTTGCCTCCAATATCTAGCTTTGAACACGCGCCTTTTTTTATTTTACATTTCGGAAATTCCTTCGTTTGATTATAGGATAAAGTGATATACTAACGAAATCTGTTTGATTTTTTCATATTAGATAACCTGGTTCAGAAAGGCATTGCTCACCGCAAATTCCGTTTTCGTAAGGTGCTTCCCCGACGTCGGTTGTAAATCGATTATAATTGAATAATTTTACACAAAAAAATGAGTGTGATAAATAACGAGTTTGATAAATAAAATTACACATAATACTTTTTCAAATGCCTAATCGTTGTAGAAATTGATCATGACGATTTTCTAAAAAAATTAACGATTCCTTTCACTCGAATTAATTATATTTGCTAAAAAAAATCATTGGTGCATCGATCAGTATCGGATATATTAAGGCCTTAGCCCACTCTATAGGCCGAAAAAATAGGCGTTTTTGGGGAATTTTTTTCAGAAAAACTACAAAATAAATCGAGATTACAAAAAAAGGGTATTGATCATACATATCAGTGACTGTGTACAATAATTTTCTTGAAGCGATTATTTTCAAAATGGCGCCTGTGCAGCGTTTATCTCAAAACTGCATTTTTACGTTGGCCGGAAACGAAAACTCAGACAATTTTCAACCGATTCACTTGAAATGTTGAATATATCTTGAAAAATACATTGTCTATAGAAGTACGTACGATTTTTTTTATATTGCATAGTTCATTTGTTATTAACAATTATCTGACTTTAGATTATCTGATTTTATAGGCAAATTTTTCACTTTCTACTTTAGACGTGCGTCATTTGGCCAAAATCAATATATCGAAAAAGTCCTACGTACTTCTACAGCAGTTATATATAATCGAAAAAAAATCATTGGCTCATTATAATTCAAAAATTACAGGAGCTGTTTGTCCGGCCGTGGACGCTGGAAAAACGAAGACGTCATCGCAAAAATGCTGCACAGCCGCTATTTTGAAATTAATCGCTTAAAAAAAAATTATTTTATACGGTCACTGATATCTGTGATAAACACCTTTTTTTGTAATATCGATTTATTTTCCAGTTTTTCTGAAGAGAAAAAATCCCCAAAAAGCCTATTTTTCGGCCTCTGGAGTGGCCGCCCCTTAAGGAAAAAGCAGAATTTTCATTCAACTCGAAGAACATGTTGCTCGTATAAATTTCGTCGACTGTCATTGACGTATTGAGAAATATGAATTACAAGAATACGAAAGGGCCTGCATATTCGTGCAGCGAAGACTGAAAGAAAAGAAAACTCGTTTGATGAAAAACTTAATGACTCTAGAGATTAAAGCCACCGGCGAAGAATATTTTTCATAACAGGACTCAAGGACCGAGGCTGCGAGATATTTTTGTGGCAACGAGCCGGAGCTATAGCTGTGTTTGTTAGATCGTGGCGAAAAAGTATAGATTAATGTGTAGGGCGCCAGTGTCGGGCAGCTTTTATACCGAAGCGCGATTGAGGTTACAGAAATTTTCCCACACAAGCGAGGAACGAGCGCGTTCTCTTGGGGCGAAGATGAGATGGCAAAGAAAGAAAATCGAAAATTGTGGTAGAATTACGCGAAAAAGACACAAAAGAGAGAGAGAGAGAGAGAGAGAGAGAGAGAGAGCCATCAAGGATAGGACGGAAAATTGTGCAGTTCTCGAGGGATTTGACGTTTTCTGCAGGAAGTCGCGTTCATATAAGACTCAAATGTCGTAGGAAGCATCATAAAAATGATTTCGTCGATCAAAGTATTCTCTGCGGAGGGCCGTATTTCGCGGGGGCATAAGGAGGGCCCTTCTAGATCATTGATAAATTACAGTGCCGCTTAGTAAAAACAAGTCACAATTCATTATTATACCCAAAGATAAACTGGAATGAGAAATACCGGGCAAATTTAGTGGTTTTAGACATTTTTACATTTTTAAATAAAAGTCGCGGCTATTGAAATGCTTCTGCTAGTCACATTTTTCTAAGTTTTATCATTAATATTTGCTTTAAACATTCGGTGACCTCTATTTGCATTGTCGTTACGGAATCTTAATTTTTCTTTTTTACACGCGTGAGCAGTTTGTATCAGGCGCCGTATAAATGAGACGATTTGTAGAGTCTTGATTTTTCGTTCAAAGTTCGGTAACTTAGCTTGAACTTTGACCAGTATACTGGAATGTGTCTTTACTTGATTATAGACGAAAATAAGTAAATTGTTAAATATTCGGATTCGTGAAAGAAATACCTTAAGGAATCACCATAGTGTAAAATTTGCAAAAATCGATCTTTGATGCATTATCCGATAGTATGCTTACACGGTTATAAACGTTCTGTCCAAATTTTAGATCGAAAATCGAATTATTTCGGTCGCTACAGTCTTCCTTAGAAAAAGTTAAGCCTTTCTTAGGACTTTAAACGCGTTTTTCTCGGAATGGTGTTCATCAAAACGGTAGCTACTCTCAAACCTTTCAAGCTATTCGTTTGAAATTTTAACAGAATATTCTTACGTCATTCCTTATGTTGCTATGGAAGCTTTTTATTTAATCTTCCTTTTCTTTTTTACGAAAAACTGCCGAAAAAGCTTAATTTGATACTATTTGTTCAAACCGCCGCCATTTTTTCAAATTTCACAAAAAAAACTCCATAGGAACATAGTGGCTTTCCTACAAATTAACAATCATTTTTAAATATTTGGTTCAGATAAAATTTTCGACTGCAATCCTGGCCACCATGGGATACTTTTTTTCACACAATTTTCCGCAAATAAAAACAATGTTGAACAATAAGAAAGAAATGTTTAAAAAAATCATTTTCGAATCTTTATCGTTTCTTCAATTTGTAAAAAAAAAATTAGACCGGTCATACGGAAAAAAGAAAAACAGCGAAAATTACAGTATAAACCGCATAAAAATCAGGGCGCCATATTTCATTTTACAGTAAAACAGAGTAATGTAAATCCTGTCCTACAAAAATGACGAATTTTCCTGTACACACTGAGATTTTTACAGTTACACTGGCTTATTTACAGTTCGGTATAGTGAATACATCAGTGTTTTCGGTAAAAATATTCAACTGTAAAATTTACATGAGATCATTGATTTTTATACTGTACGCAAACTGCAAGGGTTACAGTGTACACTGTATCGAGTACAGAGTGATTCATTAAATTGTACAGTGTGGCACGGTAGTTTTACTCTTCTTTCGACAGTTCGTGACGTAATTTGTGCACTCTGAGATTTTTACAGTTACACTGATTTATTTACAGTTTGGTATTGTGAATAAATCAGTAATTTCAGTAAATATATTCAACAGTAAAATTTAAATGAGGTCATTGAATTTTATACTGTACGTAAAGTGCAACGGTTACAGTGTACACTGTACTGAGTACAGAGTGATTCATTAAATCTCACAGTGTGGCACGGTAGTTTTACTGTTCTTTCGACAGTTCGTGACGTTATCTGTGCACTTTGAGATTTTTACCGTTACACTGGTTTATTTGCAGTTTGATATTGTGAATACATCAGTGATTTCAGTAAAAATATTCAACTGTAAAATTTAAATGCGATCACTGATTTTTATACTGCCCGCAAATGAGGCACGAGGTGAGGCACGAGGCCAGGACCCAAAGGATTGCCAGTTAGTAGTGCGTGGTTGATGGGACGCGGACATCGAAATTTATGCGACAGAATTCAAGAAATTATAAAGAAAGAGAGCATTTTTTTTTTAAGGTACGTTCTTGTCTAATTAGGACTTGTCTCGCGCGTGGGGCGAGGAAAGTGGCCAGGACACAAAGGATTGCCAGTTAGTAGTGCGTGGTCGATATGATGCGAACGTTGAAATTTGTGCGACATAATTCAAGAAATTATAAAAAATAGAGAATTATTTGCAAAAAGATACGTTCTTGTGTATGTGACTGATCTTTTTATATTTTCTACACATTTTTTTCAAACTTCTTTTGTGGCTAAACTTTTTTTGTGTTTCTACATAAAGTTACTCTGTCGATATAACTGACGCATTCATTGTACATAATACAGATTAACCAACTGTCAAATTACAAGTTTTGTTAAATTTATATTACAGTGTTGGACTGTCAAAATTTACTTTTGACTGCACTGTATTTTGGACTGTGTGTTCAAGTAAAAGATACAGTAGAGCGGTTCGAGTCCAAAGAGGACAGTTTAGGAACTGCAATAATTTACTTTGAGCGCACTGTATTTTGAGCACTGTGTTTCAGTAAATATCGCTGTGCAATCGCTCAAGTCCAATGCGAACTGTATGTAGCCCCTGTATTTTGTACTATTTCGTTTTTTCCGTGCAGCTTATCCAATCCACCTAAAAAAAATCGCGAAAATCTTCTATTTTTCGGGCGGTCACACTGTGATGATTCCTTAAGGGACAAGGCCACAGTAGAATTTTCAAAAAATCGACTTTTCTTTTTTCGCTAAAACGGTGTTTGATCATCACAAGAATAAGTTACTATTCGATTTATAGCAAGAACATTTTTTTCACCGACTTTGAGCGTATAACGTAAGTCCACCGCTGGCACGGCTATAGAGTACATAAAACTTCAAACTCGTTTTTTTTAACACCTTTTTTCAAATTCAAGTTCAAATTCAAGTCCAAATACTCACAACTTTTTAATAAAGCAATATTTTTTAAATTCCGTACGTACTTCTCTAGGTATTCTAATGTAGATTGACAAGAATTTTTGTTTTTGTTCTAGATCGAAAATTGTGGATGCTAAATGTCACGCCGCGGAGTGCCTAAAAAAAGATAATAAAAGAAAATGTGAGTAGTCGGCCATTTTGTACATCAAAAAAAAATATATATATATTTTTCTATCAGTTTGATATTCATACTAAATAGA
This sequence comes from Ophion obscuratus, assembly GCA_964007375.1. Lineage (NCBI taxonomy): Eukaryota > Metazoa > Arthropoda > Insecta > Hymenoptera > Ichneumonidae > Ophion > Ophion obscuratus. The sequence continues at coordinate 27,862,542 of OZ023314.1, forward strand.
TGTGAAATTAATTTTATAAGTGAATCACTTTTTCATACGAAAAAACATTGTTAAATTCGCACATGATTTTATATCCGTTACTGTGGCCTAACCCCTTGAGCGAAAAAAATCTTCAAAAAAGTAGGGTAAACCGCCCAGTGAATGTGCAAAAGCTGATTTATATTTTAAATAAGTAAAGAACCTGAATTGTCGATAAAAACTCAAATCACTAGATATTTGCAAAAAAAAATAACAAGTGTCGTTAAAACCGATTTCTCAGTTTAATATCGAATTTTGACGTCACAAGAAATTTTTCTAATTTGTGGTACATGCACATCGCACAACGTTACGATACAGCTGTGTAAAGTAGTAAGGCGAAATAGTTTTTATGAGTTTTGAGGCTATTATTACTGAGTATTACTTTCATTACTTAAGATAGAATCAATTGTAGAGATTTTGCAAAATTTTAAAATAACTTCGTAATAATAGGTTAAAATTAAACATTTTTATTCACTGGTGTTATATTCTAACCTCTTCTAAGTGAATGGACATATAGGCTCTGTTCTGTTAATCCTCACAGCAGAGTAAAACAAATCGCTCATCTGTTGGATATTGCAAAATGAATTACTCCTAAGAGATGACAATGTACATTTCATTTAATGTTCTCATGCAATAATTTCATTCGTATTTTAAATTTTGACAAAATTCAGTTTTCTATTTCCCTGTCGAATAAAAGTTTGGCAGATTCTTTTGAGAATGTCATGTTAAGGTACAAAAAAGCCTTGTGTAATTTCTGCGCAATCCTACTAACAAATTCTCATATGTATAAGAATATTAGAATTTTCGTGCACAGTGATCTCCAAATCTAGCGTTAAATTAAAATAAATAATAAATCGTTATCTATTACAGCGTTCATCTACACTACACGTCCATTTACTAGCGGTCGAATATCCGTTTACTGGTCATTTCGTCCATTCACGGTCTATTTAGTCATTTAGCTACTTATTTATCAATTCTTTCTATATTATTTGTTGCAATTACTTAGAATATTTGTATTCTACTATCAGCATAATATCCTTTGTTAGCTATAGCAATTAGGCAATTTGTTGTAATAATATTTCCCTTTTACTATGTAACTGAATCCTAGTGTCGTTATATCCACCATTCACCAATATTGCATTTTTTCATCTACATTATCCTGTGGTAACCTCGATTAAGGATACGTACAAACCACACTAGTGCGATGTGGAATCTTGCGTTTTCAAAGTACTATTACTTTCGTATAAATAATCCAAAAGTATTCGATAACCAGTGTTTCTTGAGGTAAACATTTGCCAGCAATCCAACGGTAATAGTTTCGAACGCGAAAAATAATATTTATTCCGTGAAATTATGAGAATAAATAAAACGACTTACAGAGAGTCACGAACAAGACATTTTTAGGTGGTGCAAATTTGCACCTGTGTGGTAACTACGGGTTATTATTCAAAATCTTCTTTGCAGATTTAAGCTCTAGATTTCCAATGAGAACAAGAAAAAAATCAGAAAATATCAGATTCATCTGAATCTGTCGAAAAACTGAACGATACAAAAACAATAATTAATTTTGATGGCATTCCAATGATGCATCGTTATCATTTTTTTTTCTCGACCATTTCTATTTTTGTAAGCCAGCACGAAAAGTTTATAAAGCTCTGATTCCTCGTTGTTCTGCGAGACGGCGTGTTAGCGTTAGAGAAAACATTGGCAATGACTGTAACATCGATTTGGTGGTATATAGCTCGTAGGCGTGGCTTATAAATATTTTTTCCACGAGGGACACCCCGAGAGCTTTCCTCGTTCACCCTAGTCTATTTGTGTGCGTATGTATACCCGACGTTGGTAAATAAAAATAGTGACCGAGAGTGGTCACACATTCAGTCATTTATTTTCATTTTTCCTCCCTCCGTTTCCGCCCGACGCGAAGGATAAATACTACGAGAAAAATGGATCACTCCAAGACGTCCGTACGAGCCGAATTACTTTGCCGTATTGCCGCCTTAGTGTCTACGAATATTTTCTGCTCCGTACGAAACTTTGCAGAAGTACAAAAAGATGACGTAATCCATAAATTCAACATCAAAATTGATGACGAGGTATTTAGTTAAAAATGAATTCCCCTACAACATTAATGTTGATCAAATGAAAAGCTGATAAAACGTAAAAAAAAAAACAAGTACTGAAGTATGAAGTGGCTATGATCACTCTGCAGTATTTCCAAAGCACCGGTAGTAGTGAAGTAATAAGTTTTAAGTGAAAAGTTGAAGGAATGGGTTCCTAAAAGCCTGAAAAAATGTACGAAGGAACGTTGGGAAAATGGACAGGATGATAAAAGGTTGATTTCTTATCTCCCAGGAGCTTCTTTATTGGATCCGATCGAATATCAAGAAATAGAATGAGACAATTTTTAGTTTGTATCCAATTGAACCGTAATATGAGAGCTACGTTTCTTCGAATCGCAGAAATAAATATCGACAATTTTTTTTAGCCGTTGGAAGTGTTTACTTTGTTGCTGCATGACGTTCGGTCATTCAGAGGAATGACCGAATGTTCAGAAAGGATCCAAGCCCATGAATTGATTGAAAAGGATCGTGTATCTTTGAAAGGGGATGGATGTGGTTTGGTAGTCCGGACGAATGAGGACGACTTGGTCCAGACCGCAAAATTTGAGGAGAGAGAAGAGAGAAAGAGAGAGAGAGAGAGAGAGAGAGAGAGAGAGAATGGGGCGAAAAAGGGAAAAGGCAGAGTTAGAGAGAGAACCATTTATTCTGGATGGCAATGCAAGACCTTCAAGTCCATCGATCCATTCCAAACCTGTTTCTCTATACATCCGAACCTCTCATTTTCTCTTTTCTCCATTTCCTCTGCCCTCTTTCCTATGTTTCCTAACCACGTTTGAGTCTCGGATCACTTTGGGGCCAGGGTCTGCATCAAGGGACGGTCTAGTTTCGTGTACCATCACACGGTGCATCAGGGATTTCGTGTTCATTTTGGTGAACGTAGGAAATACGAATACCCCAACGTCGAACCACCTACCCTGCTGAACTCGAACGATGAGAAACTTTTGCTGCTTTTCCACTTCTAAATTGTCACGTAACCTCAAATTTTATCGTTTGAACTTTGAAACTTCAACTATGGCGATTATTGGACGGAGGAATCGCCCGTTTCGCTATTTTCCTAAAGAAACAATTTTGGAGGTCTTTTTAATGAATTTCTTCTTTTTTTCGCCCGTTGGCTAACAATAAAGCATATCGTGTTGAATAAATGGTGTTTTTGTTGGACTCACCGCATTTGAGAAAAATGAAAATCAGGACCCGCAACCGCGACCATCTGGACGACCAATTCATGTCCAATACGTCATCGGTACACACTATTCTCAGCGACAGCGTCTGAAAGAAAACAATAACAGGTACGTAATTATTTTTGTCTATGATAATCCTTGTTAAATGGGGTGGTTATATGTCTGTTGATAGTTAGTAAATTTGCCCTAGACGATATGCCCAGAACGATGTTGAGGCTCGTATCATTGGAATGCCATAAGAGTTCATTTGTTTCAAGTGTCCATTTGTTGGCAGCGACAAGCTGCGAAAATCATTCACAAACGTTTTTTTTTTAACCTAATTGGAGATCCTACAATATTTATATTGTAGGAGCACAACGGACATTGTTCAACATTTGTTTTACGCCATTATATTTGGCGTTTACGCCGACGCCATTGAACGCAGCAAATTTACTTTCCAGCTGAACTTTGAGACATGCGGTTTAGCTCGACTACTGCTGCCTTTGAACGGATTAGTTTGGGTTTTCATGGATCTTTCATTGCCCCAACTTGAATTGAATCAAATTCCTCGGGTGCAATTCTCTCCGTCATTGAAATAACTCAGAAATTAATTTATAACCAAGCCGCTTAATCCCTTTAAAAACTACTATACGAACAAGGCATGTGGGGTGGATGGTCACTCTGGTCACGTGTACACATTTAAGGATGGTTTTCATTTGGTTTCATAGATAATTTCATTTGGCACATTTCACCGACAAAAGTTGTTCAATTATTTTTAATGATATTTATTTAGCGATCTATATTATGAATCTATAAAAAAGATCACCTGTAACAATAAAAATATGGAAAACAAAATGTAAAATGAAACTTTCGTTGCGTTCCAACGATGCAAACGTCAACACCATAGGTCCATGACTATCCGGAATAAAAAGATTTTGCGATACGTTGATGATTCGATCATGAATTACGTAGGTCGATTGAGCCGTAGAAGGACAATTGTGTGAGGAAGTAGTCCAGAGATTGCTACACTAAGAAAAAAATCATTGATCAATATCATTGGTGTTACTGACAAGGGGACAGTACGGCAGTCGGATTTTTGTAATTTTTCGTACTCGTGGTACGCGAAGTTCAGAGCTCGAATATTAATATCCCAAAGCAGTTCGACGCCATATTCAGAAATTTTCGAGAAAATTGACTTTGAAGTTTTCGAGCGCACTCTTATCCCACAAAGATGCAACGATATTCGAACTGGGCTCGTGGCGTACCCGGTAGCGCTCGAGTCTAGTAATCGCGGGGTCGTTGGTTCGAGTCTCACTTCGAAATTTTTTTTTTTTTTTTTTTTCATTTTTTTTTTAATTCGCATACCTCCGTCATTTAAATACCTCGATAAATTTTTGTTGTATATAATCACATATTATTATATATAATTAATATAATATATCTATATATGTTTATATATGGACAAAATCCATATATAGTTATTTATGTACAAAATTCATTATAGTTATACATAATTATACATTTTCTCATATATGATCATATATTATTTATATATAACAATAGGTGATTATTTATTAAGAAAAAAATAAATAATCCCGGGATAAAAATCATTAAATCTATGCTAATTCACATATATGTAATTATAATTGTCAATGATAAATGCAAGTCTTATTTTTGATTATCTCTTGCTTGAAATTGCGAATAGGCGACGTAAAAATATCCAGTAATAATATTTACATAAACTCCCTTGTAGATTAATAAGAATATAAATAGAAGAATAAATTTTGAAATATGTGAATATAACGCTTGCTTTGGCAACCGTCGATATTGTGAATAACAGTTCTGCGTACATCGTTTGCCTTTGTCCTGATCAACTACCTGCGAAGCGTATTCGAAGTATTCAATTCCTTACCCGACGTTTTTCATATTCATCCTAAAAATGTTGTTGGTCATAAATATTGATACTTGAAAATGTATGTTTATAATCAAGAGATAATTAAAAATATGACTTGCGTTTTTTCATTTAAAAAAAATGAAAAAAAAAAAAAAAAAAAAAAAAATTCGAAGTGAGACTCGAACCAGCGACCCCGCGATTACTAGACTCGAGCGCTACCGAGTACGCCACGAGCCCGGTTCGAATATCGTTGCATCTTTGTGGGATAAGAGTGCGCTCGAAAACTTCAAAGTCAATTTTCTCGAAAATTTCTGAATATGGCGTCGAACTGCTTTGGGATATTAATATTCGAGCTCTGAACTTCGCGTACCATGAGTATGAAAAATTACAAAAATCCGACTGCCGTACTGTCCCCTTGTGAATGAAATTTCGTTGATTCAATTGTAAAATTGTTGGTGTAAATAATCGGATTTATCAGTCCAAACAAAACGCTATTGACTTTAACAATATGATAAAATTAGAAGTTTTTTTAATTCAAAATATATATTGTTAGCCGAGAACAATATATTATTGAAACTATCTAAAAAATTATTGCGAACACATTATATAGTTTTGAATGCATCTTCTGCAACGAACGAAAAAGCGTTTCAATTCATAACATGAATATTGTTGATTCAAGTACACAAGAAAAATTGAATTTCGCTCGTTTGATTCAGATAAAATTTCTATTGAGTAAATATGTTATTTTATTTTTTTCACCATATCCGATATTGATTTCCAAGTACATTATTCGTTAAAATATTAATATTTTATTTTGATTTAAAAATATTAAGCAAATGTCTGAAGTGGATAAAAAATTATGCGAAAATCAAATTTGTTACTTGCGCATTTGGTTAAAAAAATTCAACCAAATCATGGCCGAGCGTCACCGAGATTATAGGTGTGAGGAAACCCGTAGTTCTCGGAGTAACCGCTAGAAGCCGCACGCGCGCTCGTTTCTCGTAAGCGTAGCGCAAACCGAAAATCTACTTATACGCCGGAAAAACTCTAAAGAGTATCGCTTCTTGGCCTGTGGCTAAGATCAATGTGTTATCTGTTCTTATCAGTTGAATATCTAATATTCTCACAATGGATATTTCATTGGATATCTGATATTATCTCCACTATTATCGTGGATGATCATTCTAATGGTCACTTTATATTTAGGATTTTAAACAAATTGAAAAACTTACGTCCCATGCCATATTCGTTTCGATGCAGTAAAGAAATAATTAATTCTATTGATTTTATTTTTGTATGAAATAAAAAATGTTGTAGCAACCGCTTAATTATTTCATCCATACATCTACGGATTGTATATAGAATAATTTCAATAGAATATAATTTTATTTGAAGGATAATGTAGATATTCAGAGAACAGAAGAGCTTTTTCAAATAAAATATTATGTTATTTAAATCAATCACATTTTCCAGTATTTTACAGTATTGTAACAATCTCATATATCGGTGGCACTCCGCAGCAGTACATTTATTCGGATCAACCAATATATTTTTTTTCATTCATTTCGTTTTTTTTCTCAGTGTAGTGCATTGCCTAATGGGACTGACAAGAAGTGTCTTGTTCAATCTTCAATTGTATACAGAGAATAAGGAGCAGGATTCGCTAGGAGTGCTTGACTGAGGATCGTATTGCGTTCATGGTTGACGAATTTCGTAAACGTTTGGACGGATTTGGGAACACGATTCGCCACTATCGTCTGTCAGCAGTCCCGTGACGGCCAGAGCCTTTACGAGTGTTATCGAGTGTGTCAGATGGACGCCCGAGGACACAAGACCCAATGTGTACCTTTGCGTTTCTCCCCGGTGACTGGAAAACTTGGTTCAAAGTGGATTCCTGATGCTCGCCGCAATAAACAGCAACTACGTAAAGGGAATGGACCTTCGTGTAAATGGAAAGTGGTACATTTATAGGGTTTTGGTCCAGGGGAGCAATCCGCACTATCGATATCCGGTTTCTCCAGGTTCTCCAGGGCACCAGCACTTCTGATACGTCCAAATGTCTACAGGCGATCCAAGTATATATATATATATATATATAGAGAGAGAGAGAGAGAGAGAGAGAGAGGGACGTTACATGCGGGAGGATAAGGCAGATAAAGTGACATGGAGAATTCAACAATCAAACATTGACGACCACCAAGACTGCTAGCGGCATGTCTCGGGTGGATATTGGCACCTCGACAGCTCAATTTAAGCTTGAGAACACTTTACTACGAACACAAAACTCTAGTTGGCAGTCGCAGATATTTTAAGAGGCACCTAAGGCTACAAATTGACGGTCCATTTTTGCCGCAACTTAAATTTAACAAAGGTTGCAGCACCCGAAGTGTTCCCTTTGATAGTGACATACACGATTACTAGGACAGGGAACGTTGACGATGCTTTGAGAATATTGAATCGAGAACACCAATACGGCTCAGGTGGTCTAACTTGGTTATAACTGATTTTGACCATAACTGGTGGAAACAATAGCCGGAGAGAGGGTCCCTGTATAACAGAGCTCGTTGAAAATCCGAGCGGTATGAGAGTTTGATAACAAGAGGATGGAGACCAAGGGGATGAAGACATCACGTGGTACGACATCCGTGCATTCTAGGACGAGGTCCGAGCGAAGCATCGGCATGGAAATTCTCTCCTTGCTCTCTCTCTCTCTCTCTCTCTCTCGCTGCCTTTGCGGGGCAATAAAGCAGCTCCCACATACTGGCGGAGAGACGAGAGGCCATAACCGTGTGCTTGTCAGCATATACGCCGTCAAATGGCGCGAATTCTCCGCCTCAAGGGTACACAGGAAGACTTGAAACGACTTCGAATATTTCGGAATTCAGTCGACCCGATTGCCAAGTTTTGTAGTATCCTCTTGCGCGAGGATTGTCACAATGGAAAGCTATTCAAAATTATCGTGTATTCACACGACTAGCATTCGCGGCATGATTAGGCTGTTTCCATATATAAGGTGCTTGAGGATGGTCTGGGAATGTTGGCCACTTGAAATCCGTAGTGATTATTCAAATTATATTGGCGTTTGTAGAATGGGAACATCAACTTCCACTACATAATCAACGCAGCCACAAAGGTCCGACGACACTACTTGTGAAGGTCCAGAAAGGATGACCACGGAGCGATGAAATCTTGGTCTACACACTTTTGTTACCTGCTCGTAAGTTACAAAACGAAGGGCTCGTTAATGAAAGGACAGAAAGCATTTTTTTCTTTAGAAAGTAAACAATGGGTCTGCGCTCGATGGCCCTTAGCATTAGGAGAGCTACAAGTTCGAAATGACAGACGAGAAATATATGTGATCAGTTCTGCTGCTCAATGAGATTACCACTGGAAGCTCTGCAAATGATTGCAATCATAATGTCATTGCGATATCAATAACAAGTTTTCAGTAATGGGGGTTTAATTTAAGGTCCACAGTAGAATAAGGGCCACAGTAGAATATTCAAAAAATCGATTTTTTTCCGCTAAAACGGTGCTTTAGCGTAATAAGAATAAGTTACTATTCGTTTTATAGCAAGACATTTTTTTCACCGACTTTGAGCGTATAACGTCAGCCCACGTCTGGCACGGCCATAGAGTACCTAAAACTTTAACGGCGGGGTAAAGTTAATTCGGCGAAAAAAGGCATGTTTTTAAGATTTTTTTTGGCGTAACGAATAGTGTTCGTTTATTGAAAAATTTACATATAATAAAGTAACATTTGAACAACATTCTCCTAAACTTGCATTGCAAAATATTCAAAATTGAGCGAGTGAAAATTAAACCCCGGAGGCGCCTCGAAAAAAAGTTGGTTTGCGGTGTGCACCATAACTCGCAACAAAATCATTTGAAACAAAAAAATCAAAATGCATTTGTTAAAGGAGATGTTTCTCGAGGTAATGACGGGAGGATTTTTTTTTTTTTTCGATTTTTCGTAGCACTTGGGTGCCAAAAACCCGATTTTCGCTAAAAAAATAGGCTAATTTGTTGTTGAAAAATCAGTAATTATTAAAAAAAACAAAAAAGCTCTCGTCAATACCTGGTGAATTATGTGAAGAAGTACTGTGCAAAATTTCAAAGCGATTGGTCTAGTAGATTTTGAGTTATCGTGCACACGGACTTCAAATATGACAAGTCTCAGAAAAACGGTTTGAAAAACGCAGAAGAGAAGAGAACGGCATGGAGCAATAGACGCTCAAATACTCATAACTTCGTCAATTTTACTCCGATCGACTTGAAATTTTAACACAATATTCTTGATATATTATGCATTCGTTGAAAAAAAATAAAAAAAAATGAAAATTTTTTTTTAATGCTTTGCCCCGCCCTTAAACGCGTTTTTCTCGAAACAGTTTTTTTCCAATTCGCCTGACAAATAACTTCAACAATTTTCACTCGATTTACTTCAAATTTAGAAGTTATGTTCCTCATTGTATTTCGCAGAGAAGTACGTAAGGAATTTCTGTTTAATCGAAAACTTTTCATTTTATGAGCAGTTTTATACGAAATTTTTCACTGAAAATTCATTCGAAGTCCTACAACTTTTGAATAAAACAATATTCTTTAAATTCCGTACGTACTTCTCTAGGTATTCTAATGTAGATTGACGAGAATTTTTGTTTTTTGTTCTAGGTTAAAAATTGTGGATGCTAAAAGTCACGCAGCGGAGCGCCGAAAAAAAGATAAAAGAAAATATTAGAAGTCGGCCATTTTGTGCATCGAAAAAATATATATATATATATTTTCTAACAGCTTGATATTAATACTAAATAGATGTGTAATTAATTTTATGAGTGAATCACTTTTTCATAAGAAAAAAAATTGTTAAATTCGCACATGATTTTATACCCATGTGGCCCTTAACAGGTTACACCTAGTTCGCCTCCGGAAAAAAGAGGTGTTTTCGAGATTTTTTGTGGGAAATGGGTGCAGGTTTTTAACTTTTTTTCATAGTAAAGGGTATCATTTCAAGTATCTTTGGAAAAAAATGTATTGAGAAATATTTATAAACGACGGAGATACAGTAAATTGCACAGACCACTGTGCAAAAAAGGTCCTTCGCGGTGACCACTCCTGCTCGGGAACGAATCATCGGAAATAAAAAGAACCAAATGAATTTAGTTTTTGTACCGTATTATCTAGTCTTTCATCGAAGGATTCAATAAAATAATGATTTTTGAAAAAATGGTCGCCGATCGGAAGCGATCGGCGAAATTTCGTTGAAAAAACCCTCTATTTTCCTTGATATAAACAAAGTATGCATTGAAAAAAAAATCCTTCGATTAAGGACTGCCTTTTGATATACAAAAAAATCTGTGAAATTTGAAGCAGATCGGTTTAGTTGTTTTTGAGATATTTTGGTCACCGATTCTGAAAATGTCATTCCGAGAAAAACGCGTTTAAAGTTTATACCTGTTACGGTAAAGCGGTAAGCGGACCTACCTGTGAACGCGCATAACGCCTCCAATTCTCAGCGGACCGACTTGATATTTTCAGAGAATATTTTAGAAAGCTTATATTATAAGAATCCGACGAAAACGAAAAATCGATTTTAAAAAAAATTCCAACTAGGTGTAACCCCTTAATTCTGATAAAGTTGACGATCGAAAGAAAATTCTATGAGCGCTATTACCGATTACCAAATATTCTTCGGTCAATTGAGAGCATTCGTTGGATGACACCATGATAATTGTATTTAATATTTCAATTATCGAGGGTTTTCGCATCGCCAAGTAAATCAGACGTAACAAATTTCCGTGCAACTGACTTAGACTCATGAACATTTCTTTACTATAATTTTTTTGCCACAAGGGTCCTCCCTATTTGTTTTGTGGGGCAACTCCAAGGGAATACGATGTTTTTCGTCGCAAATCTTGAATGAATTCCACCTATCGTAAAATTGAAGGGAGATAGAAGATTTTCAGTGTTAAGGTATTACGGTGAACCTGTTAAATGTGGTACGTTTCCTCTTATTAGATGTATAGCACATATGCAGGCGCCATATATTTTCTCGTTAGAAGACCGCCGCTCGTTTGTGTAGTACCGCCGGGCGAAAATAACCCGCCCCCTTGTATTACTATTCCCCCAAGGCCTTAAACGCGAATGCTCACCGACTCTTACTATCTACTCGTTATCTCTTTTCCCGTTCCTCCTCTTTTTTCCCTCTTTTCTTTTCTCCGCAAATGCGGCCTTCATTTTCTATCTTAATTTTTATCGCGATCCGCACAGCAAAGAATTGCGAAATACGATCAAACGAGGATGAAAGGAGAAAGGGGCTTTTTCATATCCCTGCGGCTTGAGGCTTTTATCTCTCGAGCTCTCGTGCAATTTTTCACCGCAGTTTCAGTGTAATACATAATTGGAAAATAGAACAATGTCTTCTTCACCAAAGATACATATGGGGTATTCCAGCTCAACTCAGACAACTATTTCCCTCATCATCGTTGATTATAGATTTCCATAGTGGAAATCTTCATTCCTGGTGTCAAAAAACACCTAATTGGGGATGATCGTTTGACAGTTTGAAAGTCAGAAGACTACTTTTTCGGTCTTGTAAGAGAAAAATACTTCAAAAATATGGTTTCAGATAAAATCTGATTCGGGTGGGTAGTATATGTAAACCGAAAAAGTACTCTTCTGACTTTCAAACTGTCGAATAATGATTCCCAAAATCAAAATTTCACCAAAAAATTAGTAGCTATCGGATGCACAAATTGAACTGCCTCGAAAAATGCACAAAACAACTTTAAAAATGTATCTTTATTTTTTCAGAGTTCACAGATTTTTAAAAATTGGCTCTTTTTGACACTAGGAGTGAGGTTTTCCATTATGAAAATCTATTATCAACGATGGTGAGAGAAATAATTGTCTGATATGAGGTGGAATACCCTATATATCGAGAGAGGAAAAGATAAATAAGTACCCGGCAAAATTTCATTTTTATACTTCTATTTGTTTTTTCAAATTAAAATTTCATTGTCATATTTTTCTATGACGACAATTGTTTTTTTAATTTTTTCATATGTTAATTTTTGTTTATTATCGTGAAGCTTGTTTGCATATTTAGTTTGTACATTTCTAATAAGCATTCTAACAAAACCTTCGAGTGAACTTCGTAGCCGAAGCCGGCAAAAAAAATTCGGGCAATGACAAAAAATGCATTTGTTGCATTTCACTGATGCAAGCTCCTTTTTTTGCATATTTCACCAATCGAGAAAAATCCTCCAAATAACATCACTTCGACGTTTTGTCGTACTTCAATTCCTATTGACACTCTACGTCCAGTTGGGAAATAATGAAATATAGAAGGCGAGAATTTCGTTGGCGTTTGCATACTCGAGGCTCATTGAAAACCAATGAAATGTCATGAAATCGAATAAAAATGCCGAGGAACGGACGCGACATGTAGAGTTTTATCCTGTTAGGGAATATCAGTTAACGCTGTGCAGGCGATAATAGTTTTTCCGATAATGGTTCCCGATGAGAAGTGAAAGGAGGTCGAGGGAGAAGAATGTTGAGCTCTGCCATAGAATATTCGAGTCAATGGCAATAATATACACTGAAGTAGAAAAAAAGATTAGGCTCTCGATAGAAGCTCTATTATTTACAGCACCCACGCTACTGCAACCGGATGTTAACGATTTTTCTCAATACAGCAATAAAACACATGTCTATATATTATTACGATGAAATCCCTAAAGTGGATTGTGACCAGCAGTGAAAATACTTCTCGAATTGATTCATTGATTATTAACGGGCGAGTAGGGGTTTCAGCGTGAAAAAAAAACACTTTTTTGCGATTTTTTTTCATCTATATGGATAGACCAAATTTATTGAAACCTTTTGTACATTGTTAAGCGTCATTTCAAGAACATTCCGTGAAATTTCTACACGAAAATATCCACAAACAAGCCGGTGACAAAGCTTTTCCAAGAACGCCTTTGGAAAAACACGATTTGCGGTGTTCACTGTATCTCAGCTAGAAATTATCTGAAATCAAGTACCATTAAAATTTAGTCAAAGTATCATCAAAACCTCCCCAACGATCTTGGATCATTTTTTTTTATGTCTAAATTTTTGGTGGTCATGTAAATTGAAAAGTGTCATTTTTCACGAAAAATTCCACCATTTTGGGGGTGGAAAACCCCCTCAATGTAAAAAAAAATCTGAAACTAACCGTTGGGGGAGGTATTTTATATGTAGAAAGTGTGTACCAAGTTTGAAATAAATCGGTCATGTAGTTTTCAAATGGCAGTGAACACGGACTTTGAAAAAGTGGTTTCGAGAAAAACGCTGCACCGGCTTGTTTTTGGATATTTTGCGTACAAATTTCACGGAATGTTCTTTAAATGACACTTAACAATATACAATAGGTTTCAATAAATTAACTCTTTCAATGTAGATGAAAAAAATTCGAAAAAAGTGTTTTTTTTCACGCTGAAACCCCTACGCTCCCCTCAACGTTACTCGAAATTACTCGTTGAAAAAGTCACGGTCCATTGTTTCAGGTGCATCAATCCCGTATGAACACTCGCGTTCTTTTACGTTTGTTATTCCGCGGGAATGTTATTAAGCGCTTTAGGAGTCGAATCGTATAGCGAAAACGACTGCGCATTGAAGTTTGAATAGGTAGTTTGGGTTTAAGGGCGCATGGTGACTCTTTTTGTAACGCACTGAGCCAGTCGCACGAGGAAAAACTGGCAAAACCCCTACGGGAAAAAGCTGTTGAGAAGTATCGAGAAAAAAGGAATCTATTGGGAAAATAGGGAGAAGTATTGGGAAAAAGCTTTGATGTCTGGGCAGAGAATTGACAATGATGTTTGACAGAAGTATGATCGAAAAACGATATGATGTTGAAGTTGTTATCATTGGAATGCAATGAAAAATCTTTTTTTCAATCGCAGTATTATTTTTATAGCACACTTAGGGGATGAAATTCACTCTAACGTTTGCTACGATGAGAGAGATTCAGGATTCCGAAAGCTGAAGTTCGAGCCTTGAACTTCCATCTAAAAGTGCCTCCATGAATTACTGTTCCATCTGTATATTAATATTTGACTTTACTTAATTAATATGCCTGACTTAAAGGGTTAGGCCACTCTAGAGGCCGAAAAAATAGGTTTTTTGGAGATTTTTCAGAAAAACTACAAAAGAAATCGAGATCACAAAAAGTGTGTTTATCATAAATATCAGTGACTATATACAATCATTTTTTTGAAGCGATTAATTTCAAAATGGCGGCTTTGCAGCGTTATCTCAAAACTGCATTTTTTCAGTTGGCCGGAAACATAACTCCGATAATTTTCAACCGATGCACTTGAAATGTTGAATATATCTTGAAAAATACATTGTCTATGGAAGTACGTAGGATTTTTTTTACATTGCATAGTTTATTTGTTATTAACAATTATCCGACGAAATTTTTCACTTTCCAAAAATTTGCCTAAAAAATCGTCAGATAATTGTTAATAACAAATGAACTATGCAATATAACAAAAAAATCCTACGTACTTCCATAGACAATGTATTTTTCAAGATAAATTCAACATTTCAAGGGAATCGGTTGAAAATTGTCTGAGTTATGTTTCCGGCAAACTTAAAAAATGCAGTTTTGAGATAAACGCTGCACAGCCGCCATTTTGAAATTAACCGCTTCAAAAAAACTATTGTATACAGTCACTGATATGTATGATAAACACCCTTTTTTGTAATCTCGATTTATTTTATAGTTTTTCTGCGAAAAATCCCCAAAAAGCCAATTTTTTCGGCCTCTAGAGTGGCCCAAGAACTTAATTTGTGTTCGATTTTTGTATTAATATGTATCATTATTAATATTATTAAATTCATTAATTCATTTATTAATATTTTTACTTGATTAATGTTTAACTTTATCGGGGCAAAACTCCCGAGAGCAAATTTGCCGCACCTCATGGCTGCGGTAATGGTCGACCCGCTCAACTGTTTACGGGGTTGCTATACAGTTTGGTATGTAGGAGAGCCAAACGGCAAAATCAGCAGAATTTCGATACGTTATAATTAATTATACTACAACCACGTAGCCAACAACAGTGAACCTTTCCACAACGTTTCCTCTATACATAAATCATTGACAAAAAAATGTTAACATTCCACACCATTTTTTCATTGGACCTGAGGGTAAAAAAAGTCTCATGAAAACGCATGCAAAGCTACTGCAAATTGAAAGTGGCGCGATACTTCAACGGGTGAGTGGATTCGAAATATTGCAAAGGTCGTTAAAACAGAAGGAATAAAAATGCTTTAAATTGTTTACGCCATGGTAGAATTTCTATAGAGCTTCCATACACACTCAAGCAAAAATGGATACCGCCAGACCCACTTAAACCCAAACGAATTCATTTCTGAGATGATTTTTAACCCCCCGTTGACACGTTTATATTTGGCCGAGATTTCGACACACTGGGTCAATTTAACCCGGATAGTACTTCATCCACCTGCCATTAACAACGCTTCCGTCGGTTTTTATTGGAAAAAATCGGGGATACACTTTTAAAGTTTCTTAATGTATCTGCATAATTAAAATTCGGAACGTATCAAATTAATTTGCTGTAAAAAATTATTGTAAATTTTTAATTTGGGAAAGTTGGGCATTTGACTTTCGTTCGGGTCAAAATGACCCAGTGTGTCAACGTAGGGTTAAATGCCTTCTTTTGACGCGCCAGTTCGATGAAGACAAGTTCCCAGTTCATACGGGAACCGAACGGAAATACGGGACGGGTACATTTTTCAGCGAAAGCGGCAAGTGATGAGTGTAGAAAAAAGGAGCAAGAATAATATAATCGAGGTTGAGGAGGAGGAGAAAAAACCTTTAAAACGTTTCTCCCGCATCCACGATCAGCATAGACGAGCATCTGGGGGTAGTTTGCCATGCTACCAGGGCGAACTACAGCTGGTTCATATCGAATGAGTTCCGCAAACGATCAAAGTTGCCCAGTGCCGCCCAGACTCTCTTTTGGTCGGATCCCATCGCTGATAGTCCGAGTTAGTGTATACGAACGCACGCTGGTTGACGTTTGAAAAAGGCTTAGCCATCCTGTACGAGTCCAGTGTGTACCAAGGGTGCGCGCAAAGCAAAAACCAAACGGCGTCACCCATCCGAGTATTGAAATACGGCTGAACATGTGGGCTCGCCCAAACCTCACATCAATCACACTTCCAATACTGACAGTCGAATTTCGGACTTTCTACGCGCTTTTAAAAGGTTATATACAGTTAAAATTTTCGAAAAATCGTTTATTTATTTATTTTCTTTTCGTAATCTACATATAGTTAAGTACACACACAAAAAATTTATTGTCAATCCGGCGAATATTCTCGGAGTTACAGGCCAATTTGTAACGATGTGTCAGAGCGTTCGAAAGTGCTTTTGAAATTTTAAACGCGTTTTTATCAAAACTGTGTTTTTAAAGTCGGTGAGCAAGATTTCTCGTAAACGGCTGAACCGATCAGTCTCAAATTTTAACACAATCTTTTCAAGTATATTTTTTAGTAATTGATCAAAGGTTTTTTGTCGCCGATAAATATTCTCTATTTCATAAACAATTTAAGGCCTACATTTTTGTCAAAAATCGATTTTTTGAGAAGCCGCCGTTTTGTCAAAAATTATTATTTTGCTAATTCCTTCGATCAATTACAAGATAATACATTATATCAACGAAATATTTTTGGTTTTGTCATTATAGATGATCCAGTCGAGAGATATCGTGCTCATCGCAAGACGCCTTTTTTAGGGGTGCTCCCGGAGATCAGCTATAGCAGCTTTCGAAATAATTATTTTTACAAATAAAAAATGTTAAAATACAGTTGAAAGTTACCATAATATGTGTACAAATTTTTACGTTAATAGATTTAAAGGTCTTCTCAAGAAAAATTCTTGAAAAATTGATCTTTTTTGTGCTTTCTGACTGTACATAACCCCTTAAGCTTTTGAGGGTGATTACCAGTGTAGAGAGACCGGAAAAAGGTTAATTTCGACAATTTTTTATGAATACCTAGTTCATAGAATAAAAATTCCGTTCAGTGGCTTCTGAACTACACATCTTTAAGTATCTTGACAAATTTTTTCACACGATTTTGTAAAAAAATAGCGGCGCTGAGGCTGGCAGAAGTAAGTAACCTTTGTCTGGTAGTGTCCTGCAGCCGACAACGTTACGTTTGCCAATTCTTCACAGATTTACTTGACATTTTTTTGGAACTTTATAACATTTTACATCGAAGTATGTAGGGGTTTTCGATAGGTAGCAAAGTTTGTTGAAAAAAATTATCTTCGGCGATTTTTTTTTCCGAAAACCATTTTTTTTTCTTCAAACATCCTCCGTTTTATGAAAGATTGATATTTTTCGATTTTCATACGTACTTCAAAGGCAAAACTTACCTAGAACTCAAATTATTTTTTATTTTCGTTCCGGATACGAAAATGGGGAAAAATTATTGCCCGCGGCAGGATACAAATGTCACTCGCTTCGTCCATCAGCTTTAGCGCTGCCATCTTATTACAAAATTGGGTGAAACAATTTATAAAGAGACTTGAAGATGTGTAGTATAAAAACCCCGGAATAGAATTTTTATTCTATCGAATGCTGAGCGATGAAAAAAATGTCGAAAATTCACCTTTTCCGGCGTCCTGCGTACTTTCTAGATCTGCAAATGTTGTTTCAGGGGTTACGGGGGTTTGAAGATTTCAAAAAATCCATTTTTCTTAAATTTTATTATCTAATAGTACAATATGTCTAGAATATTCTCCCAAAGTTTTAAGTCAATCGGAGTAAAAGTCTAAGAGAGAGAGCATTGGGGAATTTCCCCCGTTGGGAAAGACCGGCCGGGAGCGACGCAGGTATATCGCATTTTTCTCAAAACGCTATTTTTGAAGTCGGTCGACACCATTTCTCAAGAACGAATGCACCGATCTTATTGAAATTTTGCACACTTTTTCAAAATAGCATTGACTAGTGATTGAAAGAAGTTCTTTTTTTTCGATTACAACTTAAATTGTACCAAAAATTGAACTATTTTGCATACAACTCTGCCAAAAATTCAAATTTCAATTTTTTAAAAAATACTTCGTTTAATCACGAGCTATACTTATAATAGAAAGTACTTATAATAGAAAAAAAATGGTTTTTTAATTGGAGATAAAGCTATCATGAGTTATCCTGACCACCACGAGGACACATTTTTTCTAGTGGTCTCCGGAAACCAGGTCCCACCGCCTAAATTTCCCAGACTATTGGATGAAATTTTTTAAAGATATTGTTGAAATATTTCTCTTTTATTAGCTTTATGCGAATTTTGAATAAAATAATTGATATATTATTGGGTGTACAACTTAATTCGGTCCGTTTTTTGCTTAACATACGCACTTATATGAATGATAAAATGAATTAATACATTAATCAAAATATTGTCCATCGCTAGCCACTACTTTCCCCCATCTTTCTGGTAATTTATGAATTCCGTCGCGGAAGAAGCGTTCATCTTTTGAAGCCAAGAATGAATCGAGCCAATTTTTGACACCCTGTTGTGACGTGAAGCGTATTCCAGTCAAAGCGTTTTGCATCGATCGAAACAAACGCTAGTCGAAGGGGCAAGATCTGGGCTATAAGGCGGGTGAGCCAGAATTTCCCACCCGCTATTTTCCAAATAGTTTTTAACCACAATAGCAACGTGAGGCCGAGCGTTGTCATGTTGAAAGATTATGGACTCGTGTCTGGTCGCATATTCTGGACTTTTTTCGGCTATAGCTTGCTTACGGATCAATTGTTGCCTGTAAAAGTCTCCCGTGATGGTTTGACCAGCATTCGGCGGGCTTCACCTGCCTTTTCTTCCAATTGAAACAGAAAATCAACACTTCCCGCAAATGATGCTTATTTGGGACGAAATTTGACATTTTCACCGCAGTAAAAATTAGACTTGATGCGCAAAACTCAAAGGTCTGTAAACGATATTTGGTTAAGAGATGTTGATACTTCACGATACAGCAAAAATCAGCTGTTGCCGACAACCATTTATAGCACCTAGAGCCATCTTCTGAAAACGGACCGAACGAAGTTGTACACCTAATATATATATATATATTCTTTTAATATAGAAAATATGATTTTTTGCTTCGAAACCCACGTAACCCCTTCGGTTTATTCGCTTGTTTCTATTATTCTGTAAAGCGCGACAGAGTTTTGGGTCTGGCCAATAAAAAACATGCGCTTTCGTAGTTTCTCCTTTCGGGGTAAAAATGCTGGCCTCTTGGAAGTAAATCCTCTCATTCTACGCGGGGGAAGAAAATTACACGGAGAGCAAACTAATTTTGTCGGGTAGCCATAAAACCGACGGCGGAAGCCAGGCGGAGGTGAGAAGGGCGGGGGTGGATTTCGCGGTGATGGCCGAGGGGAACGGAGACGTAGGTCGAATACACGCGTCTGGTAAGGTGCGTGCGTGGCACGTTTCGATTTTGCCAGGACTCGAGAAGGGTGGCCTTGCTACCGGGCGCAAATAAACGCAAAGTACATGTATAAGGCGTTCAAAAAGTCGCGATTGACCTGTGCAGGATGCATACGGAGGGCAAAATTCTCAAGAAGAAAGTCCACATCCTTTATTATTTGCTTTTTTCTGGGCGCCTGTGCTTGGAAATTTATTATTTACTGGCAAATGTTTTTTTTTCTCAAAATTTTGGATAAGAAATTTCATCAATTTAAAAAAGCTTTTTCTTTTTTTTCGAAACGAATAATTTTATAGTACAATAGTTCCAGTAATTTTCCTTGGCTTACCGACTGTCATTTCCATAAATGACATGATATTAAAGTTTGCATTGTTGGAATGCAATAAATGTTCTTCATCCTTTAATTTCCTTATTCTAATCATTATGACCAATTATTTTTCCGATATTTATATCATAGATTCCTGACGAATTGTCTTAAACAATAATTAAGTGATTTTTGCAAGCAAATTTGGGCGAAAGAAATAAAAACAAATTCATAATAATTTATTTTCATTGCGTTCTAATGATGCAAACTTCAATCCAGTTAAATGATTGAGTTTCAGATTTTTAAGCAAAACGTTTAAAATGAAGGAGGAGGGGAGGTTCACGAATGATTTTGGAGGCTTACAGCACGCGAAAGAGACTGGGACTATTTTTTTTACAGTGCTCAGTAGAATGTTGAATGCCCTATCCAATGACAGCCTACTCGCTGGGGTATGCGTGTCCTTTCTCATCGTACATGACAAAATTGAACTGACTTTGAATACCATCGCATTGAAATGCAATGATAATGAATTTTTCGGCATTGCTCAAATTTTTATTCCCAGGTTCAGCCTGGAAGAGTTGCTCAAGCATCTCTTTAGGATCTTTATTGGAGATCGACAACTCAAATGCGCTATAAAAAATTTCACATAATAATTAAAATAAAGAAATATAAATATAAAAGAATTATTTTTGTTGCGTTCCACTTCTGCCAAATTCAGGACCATAAATTGTCAGCCCAGACACACCAACCTTCCATTATTTATCCGTAATCGTAACCGTAAGATTTGGACCAATCACGTTACTCAAATTTCGTTATTCCGGTAACGCTATTGGTCCCAACCTTACACTAATGGCTACGGAAAGTATGTGCGGTGAGCTGGAGGTGGGGCACCTCCGTGACCTGTTAAAAAATCGATTTTCTTTGCATCTTCTCAATGTATACATATTCGATAATATGTAACAAAAATACAAGTTAAAATATTGAAAATTTTCCAGGTTACAGACGATTCAGTGAGAACCGGTGCCGTAACGATTTACGTTTACTAAAAATTTTAATCGCGTTTTTCTCGAACCGATTTTCCTCGACCTCGCCGGAACCATAACTATAGCTATAATTGTCAATTTTAAAAGTCGATTTTCAATTTTTTTAAATCAATATTTCCGTAATTTCAGTAGCTGTCGTTTTGTTTTAATTTAATATTTTCTAAGCACCAGAATGTAAGGAAACATTCCGCCAATTTTTTTTAACAACCGCCATTTTGGAAATGTTTTTCTCAGAAAACCCGCTATGTACTATGAGAACCACATTTATATAAATTATGAAACTTTTTATTTTTAGTTTTCGGACCAACCATCATCAAGCCATCGATCCGCCCGTTGGACCACACTTTTTATATACAGTGGCTTTATTATACCTCAATGAAGTTAATTTTTTTTCATGAAAATTTACACGAACTAAGCTCAATGTATGGTTAACAAGATACTTTTTCCCAAAAACCGACAAAATAATCGAGTTGAAAAAAAATGCTGAGAATACGACGTTTTCTGGCCCGTCACAGTGGTGTCTAAGGGTTGTCAGTGGCTATGGAACACAAGGAGTGATCAGGCCCTTATTTGCCAGAAATTTGGCAATCCACCTATATTTCACAGGCGTGACTTTTGAGTCAATCTGTATGAAGGCGTGGATTACTATACACTGTTTGGTGCGTGGTATAAGATCCGACGTTTGTCGTTTCGTACATATATATATATATACACACACACACATACATGTGACCGTCTCACCCCATACGAAGTAAAATATTTCTGGTAGTTACTGGGAGGACTTGGGTCGTTTCGTCGAGCCATTTTCCTGCGGGAGACTGGGTATGAGATGTACACGGGAAAACGCGCAAGTGCGCCCCGAATTCACGTCGAATTCACCGAAAACCGTGGAATCCCGAGAAACGAATTTCATATTTATAAGGGCGAGAGGTCCGAACGTGTGCCATAAATAAAATGCATAAATTATGTGACATTTGAAATATCGTGGCAACGAGGCACAATAAACATGGAAGTTTTTATTTGTTTATTTTTTTTATCGGTAAAGATAAATTGTAGAATTACCTTTAACTATTCAGAGATCGTTAAAAAAATTCATCATTGAAACGTTTTAATAGTTACCTTTGAATGACGTTCAAAGACAATTCTAGCGAGTTCGCTGCAATCGTGGGATTTGCTACACTTTCTATTTAAGCGGGATATATAATTGTACGGGGAAAAATGGAGCAATGTCGACGGATTTTTCAAATCAACAAGAAATTATTGTACATTTATCAAACTATAGGTATACTTTAATAACATATTTAAGTATACAAAACATTTTTTTAAATTCATCTATCATTAAAATGCAGACGTGCAGTCTGGTTTGCCGTAGACTTGGATTTGCAAAAAAAATCAACAAAATGTTCAGTTAACATTTTTTTTAAATCAACATTTCATGCCAAATATCTGTAAAATTTGGATGAAAAAACTAGTTTTTTTTTCTAATTGAAAAAAAATCGTCAAGTAGGAGGTAGCAATATTATCAATATTTCTACCAAGTTTCAACTGAATCCGTTCAATAGTTTTTTAGTAATCCTGCACGCCAATTTCGAAAATGCAGTTCTGAGAAAAAAAAACGTTTAAAGTTTCTATACAGTTTGAATTTAATTGCAATAGGTACTTGTAGTAACTAATTACTTAAATAAGCTGTTAAGAAGAAATTAAATAATTAATTACAGTAGGAATTGTGACTGTTAGTTGGAATGTTGGAAGTTTTTCGAATATCCCTTTGAAACTTAGGGAAAATATTCTATATATGTAGTTCTATCGTTTGAAGAAAAAAAAAAAAGAAATCGATTCTTTGATTGTCGTATATACCCCCTGCCAAGTTGTAGCACTCGAAAACAGTTCATTTTGGGATTTTTTTAAGAAAATCTTGATATTAATATTTCCACAAAAATTAGGTATTTGAAAAAAGTCTCATCCGTAGAACACTTTGTAATTATTTGTGTAAAAATATTCAATGTTAATCGATTTACGCAGCCGATGTCCGGGGAGCACCTCTGGAAAATGTCTTTTGCAGTGAGCAATGCCATTCCGAAACAGGTAATCTAATATAAAAAAATCAACCAGATTTCGTCAGTGTATTAGTTTATCCTATGGTTGATCGACGGAATTTCCGAAATATCAAAATTAAAAAAAATGGTGCGTGTTCAAAGTGCTTCTTGATTTTACGGAAAAAGATAGGCATTGTTCGTTCATCGAATCAAAAGTAGGTATACATCAGAAAAAATCCTTCGATCAAATACTATTTTATTACATCTGGAAAAAGCTCTAAAAATTTCAGAAAGATCGAAGCGTTGCTTTTTTGGGATATTTTGTATCACCGACTTTGAAAACGTTCAATGTTTCCAACGTCGCTCCGAGCGTTCCGAGGGGCATCAACATAACAGCCTATAATCTATCAATTTTTATCCCATCATTTTGAAATTTCCAGGAATATTTATAAGATGCTATACTGTCAGAATGTATTGGTTTTCAAAAAAAGTAATTTTTCGACTTTACAACTAGGCTACCCCTTGAATTGATGTTTCGCTCTCATAGTTCAGCTAACGTTAGACGACGTTCAGTTGGTCGGGAAACTTTCTCGTAGGCGCCGCAACGTCAAGAACTCAACCCTGCAAGTGCTCGGAAAAATCATGAGATCGTATTTTATACAGAAAATATTTGTTGAGTAAGTGATGAAGTGAACGGTTTGTATCGCTGAACGTCTGCAATAAAACCGGTGAAAGGAACAAACAACAACTGCACTTCCGTTTGACCTTTCTTTTGAGCGAAACAGGTACACAGCATTATTAAGGCTGCTCGAGGCCACTTCAACCATCGAAGTCTTGAACTTTTGAACCGCGCAGCTATCGACATCTTTTTCCGCAATTTTTCTTTCCGGTCGCTTTTCTCGTCGAACTGGAAACTCTGATTGCTCTCTCCTTCGAACCTTTCGTATTACTAAGGTTCGTGTAAGTTTTTCCAAAAGAGATAGAGAGAGAGGGGGGGGGGAGAAGCTCCAATAGACATTTTCGAAGTACCATATTTACGAGAAAAAAAAGTACATTTCATCGAGAATATTCGACTTTCAACACACGAGGCCTACAATTTTTGCTCTCCATTTTCTATTCTCTTTCCCTTTATCTTCTTTGCAAGAAAATAAGGGGAAAGAACAAAAGCATTGATTAACCGCATCATTTGACGTTTCAAGAAATTATTCTAGACAAAAGTATACATGTGTATGACGTTATTAGAGACACATGGGATTTTCTTTCCAGACGTACAAGATTTTTGGAGACGTTCAGCCCCGCTTATCCTGACACCCGCCTTTACTGAGACTCCGCCCGGGGCTTTCTCGTTGCATTATTTCGCGAATGGTTTTTCTACCTTGGAGAGCAACTGTAGACCAAGGCCGACGCATACCGAAGTCCCCGGCATTTTCGGGAGGAATTTTAGCATGCTCCTGCGGTTGTGCATTAATCGACGGAAATTTGCACTAAATTTTATATCAAGAAAGTGAAAACGCGAAATGGTTTTACATATACGAATTGTGTTTGTGCATATAAATAAATTTATACATACATACACACACACACACACACACACACACACACACACACACACACACACACACACACACACACACACACACATATATATACACACACACACACACACACAGTGGCGTGCAAAAGTATCGGGCCAACCTTTTTTCTCAGTTATTCGCTAAAATATTTAATGCCTGAACCTCTCCATCATTTCAAATATTTGAGGGAGCTATGATATGCATAACAGCGTGGTATATTATTTTGTTTGTATAGTGTATGGTTTGTGTACAGCGTCGAACGCGTTCGGCTAGTATGCAAAAATATTGGACCGCTGTCTCACCTTCTCCAGCCACGCGCTTTGTTTACGTTTCTTCCGCGCTTTCTTTCGAGTTACTTTCGCGTTAGTTCGAAACATAAAGAACCATGAAGAAATCAGTTCTATTTCTGCCGCAATGGCGAAACACACAAAAATTGAGGTCCGCGAAGTTGTGTTAAAACTATTTGAAAAAGGAAAGAGTTCTCGTGATATTGCAAATACTCTATCTATTGGGAAAAGGACAGTAAACCCTATTATTGCGAAATATAAATCAACAAATTTGTTGTGTGATAAAAGTCGAAGCGGTAGACCAAGAAAAACTTCAAAACGCGTGGACGAAATCATTAAAAGAAAGTGCGTCATAGATCCGCGAAAAACTGCATGCAATAATTTCGCGAGAATTACGCAGTGCAAATATTGCTGATATCAGTCGGAGTACGCGTCGGTGTAAAAAACCACTCATTAGCACAAAGAATAAGAAGGCTAGATTTAATTTTGCCAAAAAATATCAACATTGGACAGTATCGAATTAGCGGAAAGTTCTTTTTTTCCGACGAATCCAAATTTCAATTGTTCGGAAGTGATGGTTGCAAGTACGTAAGACGTCCACGTACCAGATACGCTGTACGATATCAAATTCCAACTGTGAAACACGGTGGCGGAAATGTTATAGTTTGGGGAGCATTTTCTGATAACGGTATCGGTCCGCTAATAGAAATCCAAGGCAATATGGACGCTATAATATATCGAAATATGTTGCAAGACCATATGCTCCCATTTGCAAAGAAAAATATGCCGAATGGGTGGATATTTCAACACGACAATGATCCCAAACATGCTTCGCGTCTTGTGAAGAATTTCCTCGAAAGCCAAAAAGTGCGCCTTCTCGACTGGCCCTCGCAGCCACCGGATTTATCCGATTGAACATTTGTGGCAAGAGCTCAAGGTTCGTGTTGGAAAGAAGAATCACTCTAGCAAGACGGAATTATGGGATCATTTGCAATATGAGTGGGAAAAGATGCTACAAGATCGCATCTCGCAATTAATTGGGTCTATACCCCGAGCAGAAATCTAATCAGGCTGCCTGAGGATCCATCAGGCCCGGATCAGGGATCAATAAGGAGCCCTGATCAGGCACGCCTGGTTTGAGCCAGACAGGGGCCTGAGCAGGGATCAATAAGGCGCCCTGATCAGGCACGCCTGATTTGCGCCGGATAGGAGCCTGATCAGGCATTAATAAGGCGCCCTGATCAGGCACGCCTGATTTGCGCCGGATAGGAGCCTTATCAGGCATCAATAAGGCGCCCTGATCAGGCACGCATGATTTGCGCCGGATAGAAGCCTTATCAGGCATCGATAAGGCACCCTAGTCAGGCACGCCTGATTTGCGCCGGATAGAAGCCTTATCTCGCATGAAGCTCATCACTCCGTAACCTCTCCTCTCTAGGACTAGACAGCGCCTCTGTCGGCGAAGCCTCACGAAATATTTTGACAGCTGCACACGCAGGCACGCGAAATATATGAAAACAATGGTTATCAACCGAAAGTGCGTGTCGTCAAAATTTGTTTCAAAATCTTTTTTATCATAAATAAATATTTATGTTAATTTTTTTGTATTATTGTTATATGGAATCAAAACTTTTGTATATAATACGGGCAGCCAGTCCCGTATTATATATGTAGAAGAAAGCGCAACATCCACGCCGTAGCTACATCGACACATCTCGTTCGGTTCATCAATTTCTCCCGAAGGAAGGCAAGCCCTTCAATAAAGTGCAGTGCATACAAAATCTCAGGTAAAGTATATTTGCGATTATACTGTGAATTATCTACACATGAACAGTGATAATACGACTTGATGGGCGAAGACTATGCGGCGTAGCTTAACCTCACTTTGTCACTTTCGCACCATTTGTATATATATAGTGTGATATATTTCGTATCAAGAAAAATGTTCAACAGTACAAACATACGTATATGTACATAAATGTACTCATACATACGTGCAAGGACCAGATGACGAGAAATAATTGCGCAAATTGCATTTTGTCCCGTCGAACATTTTTTTCTCAATAATATATATACAACACTATATATATACAAATGATGCGAGAACGACGAAAAGAGATTGAGCTACGCCACTACGAGTTACACCATTTTAAAATAATTATTAATTATCTAATTATCTCAAGTAGGATATATCAGTCGGAGCCTATATCGCTCACTTTTCCCTGGTCGAATATATCTATACTTATGATAAATATAGATATACCCGACGGGGGAGCGGTGGCGCTCCCTAGGTCCGACTGATAAATGCTCTTAATGTAAAGATGTGATTTTTCTATGTATATTTACTAATTTTTCTATGTATTCAAAATATTTCAGATGCAATCTTGACAAAGTATGATGGTACTCCCCACGCAGGTTCTATCAAAGAAAAACAAATTTCGGATGGGCTAGCGGCGGTCATAAACAGTGCGCAAGATTGGAACGGTCATCGCCAAAACCGGAACAAAAACTAAACGATCAAGTCAAATAAAATAAAAACTTAAACTTAAAAAAAATGTTTTCATATTTTTAATAACGTTAGTAAACTTGATAACGTGTAACTGCGATAATAATTTAATAAATGTTGATCTATTGTTGAACAAAAAATTAATCAAATGATTGAGCCAGATGACACGCATGTCTCAGGCTGGATGAGGCACCTGATCCGAGCCAGATATAGAGCCTAATCCGAACCTGGTAAGGTGCCTGATCCGGGCCAGATATAGTGCCTGATCCGAGCCGGATACGGAGCCTGACCCGGGTCTGATAAGATGCCTGATCAGGGCCAGATAAGTTGCTTGATCCGGGCCTGATCAGAGCCTGATAAGGTGCCTGATCCGGACCTGAATATACAAAAGCGTTACATCCCTGATCAGGGCCGGACTAAATTTGCCTGACCCGGCCCGGATTTGCTATTGTGGCAGCCTGATCCGGTCCGGATTTCACCCTGAACAAATTTCTGCTCGGGACCCCGACGGTGTGCTGCTGTAATCGCTGCTAAGGGCATGGCAACGAAGTATTGACTCTAGAGAGAAAACTAAACCATGGTTTCTTATTTTTATAATGTTTTGTTTTTTTGTTTTCATACGCAATAGTATATGGCCCAATATTTTTGCACAGTCATTAAATAAAAAACTGTTGGATTATTAATTGCTAAAGAGTGATATTACTGTTTATACCACATTTTTTTAAAATATCAAGCATCTCGACGCCAAGTATAAGTGTCATCACTCGTTTGTATTTCCCGTACCATCGTATGAAAAATAACGTCAATTTCTTTTTATATATAAAAATACACTCACACACACACATTGCTTCTTTTTTCAATTTTTTTTTTAATAATCCTGTTTTTCGAGTCGTCACGGTAGCATAAACCCTCATTTAATACCAGGGAAAGTTATACACACTACAATTATACACACATATGAAAAGAGAAATTGATGTTGCATCGTAATGAAAGGAATGAAATCCTATAAGATTTCCAGAGCACCGTTAAAACCAAGAATCAGCGAAAAAACTGAAACACAAAACTTCTCGTATATTTTCTTTCTAATCGGTTACACCTTGTCGACAATAGCTTAAAAGGCACAAGACACAGTTCTACTTTTACTTCGGGACATAAAAATAAGAAGAGTTGTAACAACCTTAAAGTCCATCGAATAATCGCGCGATACTGAAGTTTGCATTCCTACGGAGTTGAACAAAATTGCCTGTTTATTTTTGTATTGCCTCATTTTTCATCAGTTCCGATATAAATAAAGCTCCATTGCACTCCAACGATGGAAGCTTCGTGTATGATCGAGGCTCCGCGCTCCAGCTTGAGCTCGAATAACAACAAGCAACCACAAGGATCACCAAACAATGCGTTCCGAATTTGCCGAACGTTAGGTTCTCCCATCAGGATCAGCGTCCTTAATTATTCGATGGTGTGCCTTTGAGTATCAAACAAACGGGGAGAAATTCCGAGGAACACGAGAGGAAAGAATAGGCGTCTCCAGAGAAAGATATGGACCGCAGAGCAGATACGCAAGAAAGGATCTGAAGACGAGAAATATCAGACTACAGGAGAGTGTAGAGAAAGACAGATATATATATATATATCGAAAAAGAACGCGCTTACTTTACTTTCCACCCGCATACACCCACACTCGTGCGCTCCAGTTTTTTTTCTGTGATTTTCCAAGTGTAGTGTCATTATGCCTGCCATGCAATCTCCCAAGAGCTAGACATGGCATCGACACAAAAGCTGTGCGCTATATTTTCCCTGTTCCTCTCAATCGTTCTCTTCTTCCTTGCCTCGTTTCTTTTTTATTTCAACCCTCCTAGTTTAAAAAGTGCGATACCAATAAGAAATGCACCTCACCCCTAAACAACTATCCCGTGTGGAAATGTAAGTCGGGAAAAAGCACTGCCCCTGATCTGTCTTCCCTAAATAGTATCAGGCTCTGGTTGGGCCCTCCACCCTATAGGGATGGAGCTCGGAGCATAAGAAATAGAAATTTGAGTCGGGAAAAAGCACTGCCCCTGATCTGTCTTCCCTAAATAATATCAGGCTCTGGTTGGGAGCTCCACCCTATAGGGATAGGCTCGGAATGTAACGGATTTAAGGTTAGGTCCGGATCCGCCGTTCCCTTTCTAGGGAACTGATCAGGAACAGGCCGGGGAACAAGCGGTAAATGACCGGGAAATGTTGATAAAACCATGTCGATGAAACTGTCCTCAAAATTACTTTTGTTGATATATAGAGGACAAGAAAAATGGAACAAAATTAATGTCGGCGGCGTACTATGGATATTAATAATTCACCGTGATAATGTGATCACATTTATTGTAATTATATCCTCCATTGTATCAGCATATCATTTTCGTCAACTATCATAATTTATTCTATATGATAACATTGTCAGGCGTCGATTGTTGTTGGAGAAAATAATATGATGATTAAACGGAATATACAATGGAGTATACATTTAGTTATTAATATCTTTGATAACGCAAAAACTATTGTTTAATAATAGGATCGGATTTAATATTCAGGAAATGTCAACGTTCTGCTTAGGAAAAGATTTTATGATATTCCTGGTCTGTTCCACAAAAGGGCCCGGTTAGGTAAATCAGACGAGGCAAGCCAGGCCTGGACTATGAAGTCAGGAAGGTTCTCCTAAGCCGCGGGAGTTTTGCTACTTTGAACAGGTTGTGGGGAAACTTTTAACCCCGAAATTCATATATTCGAGAGGAGGGTAGGGCGGTATTGTTAGAAACATTTGCACTTTTTACAGTCCGGAGGAAGTCAAACCGAAAATAAAGGGTTGGATATTTTTTACTCTCTCTCTCTTTCTTTCTCTTTCGCTCACTACATATATCTAGAGGGAGTGAGCAAGAGGGACTTTCTATATCCGGGGGGGGGGGGGGGAGTATTTTTAGAAACATTTGCAATTTTTACACTCAGACGAAAGTCAAACCGAAAATAAAACGATAAAATATTTTTCATTCTCTCTTCCCCGCGCTACATGTATCTGGGGGGGGGGCAAGGGAGAGTCGAAAATATTCTGCCGTTTTATTTGCGGTTGAAGTTTCTCCAGGATAAAGAAAGACGGAGGAAAAAACGTATTGAAAAAAAGAAACCCACCAGAGTGTTCAAACATTTTTTTACTTTCCCTTTCGCTCGTGCTACTTGTCGAATTATGTTCGACTATTTGAGCAACGCTTAAAAGCTCTTTTCTCTCTCCCTGTCTCTCTCTCTCTCTCTCTCTCTATCTCTCTATCTCTCTCTCCCTGTCTCTCTCTCTCTCTCTCTCTCTCTCTCTCTCTCTCTCTCTCTCTCTCTCTCTCTCTCTCTCTCTCTCTCTCCTTTTTCTTATACTCGAGTTTTCGGGTCCCATTCTCTCCGCACAAAAGAGCCTCAATTCTGTACGACGATGACGACGACGTCAAGAGGGTTGGTAGGAGAGAAAAGCGGAACTTGGGAAAAAGAGCATTCGCAAAGGCTGTTTGTGACCACATGATCTCGCAAGTTTGTCGAAGTATTGTTTCTCCTTCGGTAAATGAGAAATGTACTCTAGAGCAGAACGCAAGATGAGCAAAGCCGAGGAGAGGAGATTCCCGTTATAAATAATTTAAATACGCTACGGGTATAGCAAGAATGCGGAGGTAAAAACGCGTGCTCCATCTCGGCATCCTGTATACGAGAACTCTAGATGAGTACATGCAGTTTTTCAACGGTTGCGGTGCGTGCATTACAAAAAATCAGGCGAAGCCACATAGAAAACCATATTGGAACGTCTCTTGTTCATTATACCTTGTACGCAAGCTTTTTCCTCGCACAAAAGCTCATACATACTGTAACGTTGCGTTACGAATATCGAGACTATCCGAGAAAAGTGAGGTAAGCGGGCTGGCGCAGCTCAGTGGTCAGGGCAGTCGACCAGCAATCGAAAGATCCCGGGTTCGAATCCTGGTCCAGGAGTGCACCGCATTTTTTCTCGGATAGTTCTCTTGGAGTTTTTTCAGGGGATTACAATACATATGTACGTATATGTGTGTAAATATGTATACGAGTATATCCCGGGTACGGCAACAACTATTAGCAGTAAACATTTTTTCTAACTTATCAGACTTGGGAGAAAGCTTTTCCTGCAAAAGTTGCAAGTTCGAATAGGGGCATCGAATGGTGGCTACGAGGTTCAACACCTGGTTGAACCTCGTAGCCACCATTCGATGCCCCCTCCACCTGGGAGGCGCTTCGCAGATTTCGAGGTTACTTCCATTTTTTTTAAGGCATCGCTATTTTTTTGAAGAATTTTATCGACGAACTAAAAATCAGTTCACGCACCAAATTTAAAGATGATCGATCAAGATTCGGTATAAAAAAAAACCAGTAAAAAATTATTATAACAATCGGAACATCTATTATAGTTTGTGTTCATACATTCGTAAGGTATACACGACTGCACCTAAAATGAAGGTTGCCTTGCATCATTGTCTTCATTTTTTCTTTTGGTAGTTTTTTTAATAACTTTTTTGACCGGTGCGATGGTCTAGTGGTTAGCGTGCTCGCCACTAAACCAGTGGACCGGGGAGGTCCCAGGTTCGAATCCCGGTCGCGTACATTTCGTCGTGAAATGTTTTTCTTCGGCATTTCGCGGCAAAATAAGACTAGTTCCACGACCGGGGGGCGAATTCGATGACCGGCTGTATTGGTATAGGTTTTCCGCAGTTTCCCTATATCCATGACAGAAAATGTCATGGAACCAATAAAAAAAATAATGAATAATAACTTGTTTGAAACATTATCTCTTTTTCATTATATTACATTGTTTCATTAAACATGGAGAAGGAACAGGAATTTTGAGAAAAAAAAAGTAAGCAAATTCTGTTGCCCAAATAGAATGGGAAGGATTTTGATAGACTTGGAGAATGCCGCTGGACCCGTCCCGATGTCTCAATTCCTTCTGCTTCATAAAGCCACCCGAATATTGCAAGAATCGACATTCAAAGGGGTAGGCTCAGGAAAATTGGCGAACTCCGGGAGGCCGACTTTGGACCGATCCGGCAAATTGGCAAATCTTCCTAGCCGGATGGGTTAAAATCCATTCGTAAGCTGGATCGATTCCGCGCAAAATGAGCTCAGATAGGAGTCTCTAGGTTGAAGGGACGATTCTGGAGTAGCCGAAACGCGAAAAGATGCATTTTCGAAGGTCCCGATAGTTGGTAGTGCGAGTTCGGTCTCGTAACCGCGGTACGAAAACGGATTCTGATTGACTTACAAGGAAAGGTTACCGTTCTCATCTCCAATGTATAATACACGAAAAAATTAAGGCGGGATATACATTTCGACAGGAAGAAAATAAGCAATATCGAGGGATTTTTCAAGCTGAGAAATACATATTCTACAATTATCAAACTTTAGGTATACTTTCATAGTATATTTAAGTATACGAAACAATTTTTTTAAATTAATTCATCATCAAAACGGCGGAGCTATGGAGAGTGTTACAGCAAGGTTGCCGCGGGAGTTGCGAATCGGCGTGCAGTCTAGATTCCCGTAGACTTTGATTTGCAAAAAAGTTTAAACATTTTTTCAGTGAGAACATGTATAGTTTCCATGTGACGGCAATTAAAATGAAGAAAATGCAAATTTGAGAAAATGGCACGCATTTACAAAAAAAAATCAACATTTCATGCAACATTTCTGTAAAATGTGGATTAAAAAAGTAGTTTTTATTTGAAGTTTTCAAAAACAATTTTCGACAAGTAGAAGGTACCAAGATTCTCAATATTTCTACCAAGTTTCAGCTCAATCGGCTTAATAGTTTTCGAGTAATCCTGCACGCCAATTTCGATAATGTAGTTTTGAGAAAAACGCGTTTGAAGTTCACGCCCGCTCCGAATCCGAGCGGCGAGGCACAGCGTTGACGGGCTGTACGTTTGAAGTTTTTCGAATTTTGCTTTGAAACTTTAAGAAAATATTCTACATACATAGTTCTGTCGTTCAGAGGGAAAAAAAGAAATCGATTCTTTTATCATTGTCAATGTATATCCCGCCTTAACATTGTTGCAATTTGAAATTTTTTCATATCTTGTACCGTTAAAACGTGATCGACAAAAAACGAAAACCACCCTATTTTTCGAGGGTGCGTTTCAACCCTTAAAAATCGGGTTCCGCAGATATAAAAAAATACGTGTCGCCCATTTTTACCCATTGTACAAGCATGCCAAACTTAATCGAAATCGGAGAGACTGACCTCGCGACCTTTCCTAGTTAGAGGATGCCTTTATCCTTATCTGGCTACTTACATTTTTTCTATGAAAACGCTCCGGGAAGAAAAAACACGGGAGGGGGGGGGGGGGGGGTAACAATAGTTTTGTCGAAAATTTCCATTTTCAGGAATATTTCGATGAAATGTCAAGTTTTAGCGGACTTACAATTTGATCTTATGCATATTTTCCACGCATAGTGTACATGCGAAGACTACATACCAAGGCATAATTTTAGTAAAATGTACATTTTCTCTCATGACTATCATATTTGCAATAGTCGCAGTGAATACTTTTCCCCCATTAATTTAAACGGTCCTCATAATCACTCCAACAAATTGATACCGGTGTTGATATCAGCCCTTGCCCATAAAAAAATACGGGGACCATCCTCTTATGTACCAAATGTCCCCATATGTGTCGCCCGAGCTCCGAAATAGTAGTTCAGACGCATGTATAATATCTCAGAATAAATTTCACGTTCTCGCTGCTAACAATGTTTACGAGCATTGTCGCAATGGCCGTACGATCGTCCGGAAGAATTTCACCCCTCGTTTTTTGTTCCACCCCCGCTGTATCATATACGCGACGAACTTCACGTTTACACAAATGTTATTTAAATATTTGTACGAAGTGTACTCCGGGATTTTTCCTGTCTCGAGGGGAACGACAATTCTCGGAGAATTTTCGAAAATGAAGACTGAGAGGGAGAGAGAGGGAGAGAGAGAGAGAGAGAGAGAGAGAGAGAGAGAGAGAGAGAGAGAAAGAGAGAGAGAGAGAGAGAGAGAGAGAGTGTGTGTGTAAACAATATATTTGGATAACAAAACGGTCAACGATTGTGCGTTTTGAGGTACGATTTATCTTTACCGAAAAATTGCACACACGCAAACATACGGAAAATACAAATACTCTATATTTGCCGAAAAAAAAGTAAATAAAATTCGTGCCAAGCCTTCGAAAAAATTGTACCGATTAACAACGAATTCGCAACGGAAATAATTGATTTGCATCGACCCATTTTTTTTTAGACTTTGGCTATGAAAATTGCTCAAACATTTTTTCAGGATCCTTATTAGAGATTTAAAAAATTAAATGGACACAAAATATTTGAGGTAATCATAAAAATAAAAATAAAATATAAAATTAAAAATTCTGTTCGGTTTTATATTTCTTCATTTTCATTATTATGCAAACTATTTGTTGTCAATTTAATTGACGAGATCTCTAATAACGATTCTGAAAATATGTTTGACCGACGTACACAGCCCAAATCCAACAACAAAAAAACTGTCGATGGAAAAAGTTATTTCCATTGCATTCCACCGATACAAATTCGCAATTACATGAAATTATTTGCAACCGTATTTCATAAATATAAAGATGTACAGAGACAAAGAATTTTAGTAATGTCGTGCTGTATATAGGAATCGGAAAAAATTAGAAGGCTAGTTTTTTGTCAGGTGATTTTGTAGCTGCCCCGGGTGATAAATTCGAGTTTGCCTAAAAATCGCGATGCAGGGTTTTTTTAGAGAATGAAAAAAGTTATTGAAATATTATTTTAAAAAAATGGTTTCTTGAATAACTCAAAAACAATCGATTTTTCGGGGATGGTTTAAATATACCAAATACAGAGAACAATTTTCTCAATATTTTTGTTTGTATGGACCACCCTTGAATTCTGCTTTATCAAATCCCTCTCGGAGGTAGAAAATTCAAAATGAAATTCTCGAAAAACTATCGATCGAAAATAAAGAGATACGGGTTGGCGCTGTGGACAAAAATGTAGGTGGGGGTTCAAGCTACAAATTTTTCCACGGCGGCAAATTCGTGCGGTCGATAGTTTTCCCAGAATTTCATTTTTTATTTTCAACCCGCGAGAGAGGCTGGAAAAAGCAAAATTCAAGGGTGGTATATTTTCGTTTCATGGAAACGAAAATATAGAGAAAACTATTCTCTATATTTCATACGTTTAAATCATACCCGAAAAATCGATTGTTTATGAGTTATTCAATAAACATTTTTTTTTGTATGTCAACATTTTTTTTGGCGGTGAAGATATTATCGAAGAGTGATGATTAAATACTCGATCGATGCGTCGTTTTAAGGATCACAACGTTCCCATTTAAATAAAGAGTGTACGAATTTAGCCTAAACTTAAACAAAAATTAAAACTGATTTTTCAAAATTACACCGCCAAAATGAACTACCACGACTTCGGCGCTGTGGACAAAACTAAAGCCCGGATTTTTTCGAACATTTTGTCTCACCGCGCCAACCTCGTAGGGGTTGTCGTTTAGCATCAATCCATCCCCATCACCTAAAAAAACCCTGCACTCCGATTTTTAGGTAAACTTGGATTTAGCACCCGCGGCACCCACAGAATCACCTGTCAAAAAACTGGCTGTTCTCTCATTTTTTCCGACTACGGGGTTTTCAGCATGACTGTACTATTTCTTTATTTTCATTATTATTAAACAACAACAAAAATTGTCGATTTTATTCTATAGCTCTCTAATGAGGAGCCTGAAAAAATATTCGACCGATTTTAATAGCCAAAATCTGTGAAAAAAAATGGCCAATGAAAACAATTATTTCCATTCCACACTGAGAAAAAATAATCGTTGAATGTGCAAAATGCATTTTGTTGTCTCGAAATTTTGTTGTTTTAACAGTTGCTCAGACATGCTAAATAAGCTACAGTTCACACCACTATACTATTTTACCATCAACTATACTGTTTTGTTATGCCAATCAAAAATCAAGTTGAACGTATTTAAAGATACATTTTGTTAAACGAACTGAATTTTGGATGGATGAATGAATTTTTTTTTTCAGTGCATTCCACCGATGCACATTCACAATTATAGGAAATTATTTGCGAGCGTATGGCATAAATATATATAAAGGGTGTCTCAAAATGACTTGACATTGTCCAATGCGCGCCCTTTTTTTTTGTGGCGAACATAGAGTATTAATCTTTGACAACTGGCATCAGGTAGTGTTGAGGTTTAATCGTGGAGAATTACGCGATCGAGCAACGCATAGAAATTGTAAAAATTCATTACAAAAATGGTGGAAATTTTGCAGAGACGGTTCGAAAAGTCCGCACGTCGTGCTGTTTCGCGCCGCGGCGATGTGAATTGGCCACCAACAAAATCGTGCGATTTGACGCCATTGAACTTCTTTCTTTGGGGTGTTCTGAAAGGAAAAGTGTATGCCAATAATCCACAGACCATTCCGGAGCTCAAGGAAGCAATTGGACGCACCAATAATGAAATTAGTCTGCACTTATGCCATAATGTTATTGAAAATTTCGTCAAAAGAGCAAACGTTTGCAAACTGAGGCGAGGGTGCAATTTATCAGATATTGTGTTCCACACATAACCTCCATGTTTGACGATCTTGAAGTTCACATCGTTGGAAGGCAACGAAAATTAATTTTTCTCCATTGATAACATAGCTTTCTCCATTGATAGCCGACCGAGGCTATGATAATCTTCGAACGTTTTTACATATTTTTATTACAGATTTACGACCTCGAGGTCCAAAAAAAGGCATCGAATAAGAATAAAAATGAAGAAATAATTGGAAAATCGTTGCATTCCAACGATGCAAACTTCAACGTCATCATGTTTGTACCTTTTATTGAAATAAAAATATTCGTACTTTTCAAATAAATAATAGTTTCATTAAGGCGAGAAATCCCTTTAGAATTTTCAAAAAATCGATTTTTTTAAACATATTTCGAACGTATGATACCCAAAGAAAATACTGACCAAAGGAAGACTCGAAATATTGAATATTTGCGGAGTTATCGCATATAGTCTAGACCGCGGAGACAGCATGCGGTCAGGTAGCGAGTAAACTTTAAACGTGATTATCTCGAAACTACTTTTTCAAAAACTGGTCGTGTTGTAGCTCGAAAAGTTATTGCCCAATTTGGATGAAATTTTGGGAGGTTACTCTCATAACATTATCGGAAGGATATACCTAAAGTTTGAAAGGTAGCGTGTAAATAAATAATTTTTTTGGGGTCAAATATGTCGAAAAAAATGGTCGAAAATTCGAACTTTTGAGTAAAAAGGCTCCCAAATTTTCAATTTTGCACTTGTTCATCATTTTTTAGGTATATCCTTCCCCTTAATATGTCAGTAAACGAATGACACTTATTAAATCTTTTTCAGATCAACAGAAAGAGATTGACAACTGCAGGACTTTTCGATGTCACGGAAAACAGGCGTCCGAAGACCCTTAATAACGCCGCCATTTTGTTGGTCATCCCAAATTTTTTTATTTTTTAAACTTTTATAATAAAAACAGTTATAATAAACTCATGAGAAGAGTTTGTGGCTTCCGGATGGAGGCCGTGTTGAGGATCAGCGTTGTGCCGACGTTTCGCAAACGTTACAGTCTGCATCATCAGGGCTGAGAGCTCCGATACTGAAGCTCTCGTGTCTCAGGTATTCCTTATATAGTTGCAGTCATCGTTCTGGATCGCTGCACCAGCCAATCAGATGTTTTAATTGATCAGCTGGTCAATTAAAAAACCGGGAGGACGGTGTGCCAAATAGGATTGACGTGATATCCTCCATCTCTGTTTAGATTGTCCGGATGTTTTCGGATTTCCAAGCCTTCTCGGTGTTTCCTGGAAAAATAGCTGTTTGATGGGGCCAGGCTTTGGGCTTTGTCGAACTGGATGGCATGACCAGTCTCCATCCAATGTTCGGCCAGCGCTGATTGTGTAATATGGCCATATTTGATACAGTTATAATAAACTCATGTCCAAATTTGAAAATGATCCGATTATTTTATCCCCTCTAAAAAAATCCCGAAAAATGCCTATTTTTCACGCTCCTATAGGGATTTCTCGCCTTAATAAATTTACATGATAGGTCATTTTGGTACACCCTATATATAGGACGGTTAATGATAAACTGCGTAAAGCGGCTCGCTCGTGTTCGTAAAAAATTTTTTGCCGACAGAAATATTGCGGGAAACGTCGGGGGATTTTCGTTGCAGCTCAAAGTTTCAAGGGGCGTGTGTGTGTGTGTGTGTCTGTACGTTCAACATAAAAATTAAGGGGGAGGTGCGCGTTAGAGTGCACGCGATTAACGTCGGGACGGTTGGCCAGGTTGGTTCAGCCCTGCAAAGGGTGAATTAACTGGAAGCGTTGGTACCTCGTCTGTGTGTATAGGTATAGTGGGAGAGAGAGGAAGGGAGAAATCCTTATCTTCCCGTCGGTCCACTCGGCTTTTTTTTCCAGTTTTCGCTCTCGTTATTTCGCTCCGATAAACCGTCGAGCGGGACACACCCCGAGAAATGCTTACTGCTCGGCACGCTCTTCTGAATTTACAGAGGGTGCAAAAAGCACACGTGCGCGAGAACGCTAGCCAACTCTTTCGAAAAGCAATTTAAAAAAATTGAAATACGACAAAAATGTTGAAAAATAACCCTTGCGAAGGCAAATGATGTGACGTGGCTTAACGGACGAAAAATATTTTTTTGACAAACGGAACACGGGCTACGTACTCGTCCCCGCTCGACTGAGACTGTGCATTTCCTGCTCAATGGCAAAATGTCAACGGGTAACGTTAATTTACGAAAAAGTATTTTCCCACGTTTTCAAGTTCAACTTTGAACCCTCATTGAGAAAAAAAATCGTCACACAGGAACCAATTAAATTATACCACATTGAAAAAAAAAGAAATAAGATGAAGATTCCAATGAAATGATGTTGAACTTTGCATCGTTGGAATGTAACGGAAGTTCACTTTTCTTCTATTGCTCCCATTTTTTTTCACCGATTAGGGGTACAAAAACCGCCCAAACGGTTTTGCTTATCTTCATTGGAGATCCACGAACTTAAGGCAGTATTCTAGTCTAGAAATTTGAAAAAATCGATTTCTTTTTGTATTTAAAAAAATGTATAGACTCTTTAAAATATGTCCTCAAAAGGAAATGTTTAAACTCCCAATTTTTACGGCAACAAACGAGACCAGAATAGGACCGACTGGTCAGAGCTACGAACTTCAGAAGCTTTTAAGGTAAGTAGAACTACTCGGTCGGAAAAACGACCTTCAGAAAATCATCATTTCGAAGTCGAGAAAGGCACAATTTACGAGGCAAGAATGGCCGATTAATATAATGTAAGTATACCAAGCCATTATACGACGTACACAGTTGCGGTTGTCTGAAATTCTACTCAACACTTCAAACGCGTTTTTCACGAAACTACTCATTTCTACCTGGTTGACATCAAATCTCGAGTTCTATTAAACCGAGCGATTTAAAATTTGGTACGGATTTTCAGTTTATATCCCTCTACTCTCCATACCTCGGAAATTGCGAAATTATTATTATTTTCAAAAAAAAAATAATTTTGGAAGAAAACAGTCTTTAATTAGTTAATTAAGAAGGCGATATTATTATTATTACTATTAAAAATAAAAATAATTTATAAAAAACAACCTGAAAATTAGTTTTATTTCAACTATGATGTCAACAATGATGTCAACAGAGGCCAATAACGTTGTTAATTTTAATTTTTTTTGTCCAATTTCTTTGTAGGTTTTTGAAATTTCAATAAAAATACTGTAAAAAATAGATCCTAAAAATATTCCTTGATTTTTTGTATCAGGCTCGAAAAAACGCCCGATATTTAGGCTTTTAGACTGGAATACTGCCTTAATCTATAAAAACATTATAAACTATGATAACAAAAGAAGAAATGAAAAAAAAAGACCTTGGTTTCATTCCGACGATGCAAACACCATCTAATTGAATGAGGTTGTACAATTGTTACCTTTACTGTTCATTCGAAAAAAAAGCCACGTGCTTGACTGAAAAATCAAAAGGCATATCACGATCTCCGTGTCAATTTACGCGATTATTATCGACCCCCTCTCGTTAATTATACAATTCTACTCCCCTCGCTCATTCCGAAAACTATAATTTTCTTCACGCTCTTGTATAGACAAGAGCTCGTGTCTAATAATGATCTATATGATTTTTGACTTGCTGACTGACGGCTTTTTTCAGAGACAACGAGCAGCCAAAATGGTAGGAGAAAATTGGGCCAAGGCGAGGCATTGTATGGAAGCGTCGGATCGAGTGGACTTTGATATGGGTGGGATTGCATGCACGCACCCTTCGATCAGCCACCGCGGGTCTTACTCTCTCAATCAACCCGAATGGCAGAATTTTCTCCATACCTGATATATCTATGGAAAAGTGGTTTTGAAGCCATCGGAATTTGAGGACCGTTGAAATATATACATATATATGTATACATAG
The DNA here is from genome assembly GCA_964007375.1 of Ophion obscuratus. Taxonomy (NCBI): domain Eukaryota; kingdom Metazoa; phylum Arthropoda; class Insecta; order Hymenoptera; family Ichneumonidae; genus Ophion; species Ophion obscuratus. Next base: position 27,903,576 of record OZ023314.1, read on the forward strand.
CGTTTGCCTTTTTGTCTTGGAACCCCAGCTCTTGATCCATCTATCTTTCGTCATTCTGTCATATATATAGGACCCTTCCACTTTTCTCTCGAGCTCCCCGTCTTTCCCTCAACCCTCGTAATTCGAATGTTTTCAGGGTAAAAGCCAAGCTCGTTTCTCCGCTCATTGTTCCAGCACCGAATGGGATCTTCTCGGTAATTGAGGGGAGAGCGAGGCATTTTTTGGCCCTTTATGGAATATCCGGTTATATAGTGGAACTCACGCAGCTTTCGCTCTCTTCCTCTTCTCTCTCTCTCTCGCTCCCTCTTTCTCGCTCTTTGTTTGTCATGATCATCGAATACTAACAGCTGTATATTTATTGTAATTCTTTACTCCGACTTTCCACGTTTACACTATAGTAAGTTGTATTACGGTTTCTTGTACATGGGCCGGCGACCTATCACACCTTATTGTCAAGGTAGAACACCACTGTAAAATTTTCAAAAAATCGTTTGAACGTTCAAAAATATTATGCATATTCGTTTATAAGTGAAAAAAAAACAGTCTTAAAGGGGTTTTGGAGCTATTTTTAAGTGGAGTCTCCGAGCGCTGAAAAGCGCCAATTATCTTTGGGGAAAAGTTACCGACTGAAAATAGTTTTATTTTCTACCGATAGGTGGCATTAGATTATCGAAAAAATGTCATCAGCCTGTAGCGTCTATAATACCGTTGACTTCAAACGCGTTTTTTTCTCGTAACAATGTTTTTGGAATAGGGCAGCATTATGGCCGAAAAAACTAACTCTTTTTTCAAACTCGTCTCTATTTTTTTCTTTTCATTATTCTTTGAATTTGTTCCTGTATTTGACTGCTAAAACTAATATCATTAACGAAAATATTTCACTCTTAGTTCCAGGATGAAATTTACGACAGTTCTACTGCGTGCCGCGGAAAGGGTTGGCTGGAAAGCAGTGGTGTTATAGCGACTCGTGCGTCGCCATTTTGTATTCTTTTGATAAACAATTTTTTTTGCATACTTCAATATGAACCCAATAAAGCCTAACATTTCTTTTGACCATGTATTTGATTCCTTTCTTTAAAAAAAATCCAATGAAAAGGTCGAAAATGGGCAGTTACAGTGGTGTCCTCCATTAAGAAGGTTGGAGCGGTTCAGTTGAGTTAACCGACGGTTCATGAATTTTCTTTTCAATGAGCCTCAAAAAATGCATACGAGGTACAGATTGATTCTGTAGATGCTAATTTTTCATAAAATATTTTATTAAAAGGCAACATTATGCATTCTTATATTTTTATTACGTGAATAAGAAAAACTTATCTGTTGCTACCAACTTGAAAAAGTATAACATTATTGATGATTATAATGAGAAAATTGGGTAAGCAAATGTTTTATACAACTAAGGATGAAAGTTTGAGTAATTTAATCATGCCTATTTATATTTAGGTCACGAGATTATTTATTATTACCATTAATTAATATTAAGTGTTGCCGAAATGGCAACTTCGCGAACATTGAGGTTGGCAGCAATGCTCTGCGTTCGCCAGCCAAAATTCGTAACCTTTCATCAAACCTTGATGGTTAAATATTGAATATATATGGTTTACGATAGGCAAGATAGGTTTTTTTCCTAAATGTTTACAAAGGTTTAGTTTTCGATAACCCGTTGTTAGAAAGGGTTTATCTTGGTGCTCAATAGCCAACAAAATTACATTCTCCGTAGCGTGAACGTCTTGCCCATCTAACTGCACGTAAAATTACATACGTTGAACTATTTTTTAACATTGGTATTTCGTGATGAACATTTTTTTTTAAATCGTAAATGCTCAGTATAGTCTAGACAATAAAATATATTTCAAAAAATGATATCTTCGGTGATGGCGAGCGTTCCAATCCCCTTAAGGAGTTTCGGTACCATTCCTTGACAGGGAGAGTGGGGATGAGAATACAATGAGCTTTCGGCAGGCAGCCAACTTCTTGCAAATAAAATTTCATGTAAAAATAAATTATTATTGGGCAATTACCAACTCATAATACTGTTGAAAAATATTTTTAAGCCGGGAAATGATATCGATAGTTATTATATAATTTCTGCAATTTTACATTAATATGTTACAATTTTATTAAATGAAAAAAACAACTGATAGACTTGACAATGGCGCCCGTTTCGGCTACTGGCACGACTGCCTATCGCCAAAACGTCGTTGGCTCCAGATTACTCACGCAGGGGAAAATGTCTAGCGTTCAACGTTTTATAAAGAATTTTTTATTTGATAAAGTCGAGAATACGTTATAAATGTCGTGCGGACGAATAAACACATTTTGTTGTAGAGTTCAAATGCTGTAATACTATGCACGTTTCAAACGACCGCCGATTTTGAAATACCCGCCCGTTGATGCTAGACTGTGAGTGGCTCACTCAATAGAGCCACGCAACGCGCTGTTGCCACGTTTAACCTTAAAATTTCGTCAATGTCCGAAGACAAACCGTTCGAGCTCAAAATTCACATCTTTTTCGAGTATATTAATGAACGAAAAGTAGAGAAACCACTTCATTATTTGACACAATATTCCCAACACTGTAATTACGGTTTGTTCAGACTTTTTATTTAAATCTCGCTATTATTTTTTCCCCTACAGCCTTATAACTGGTATTCACGAGATGTCATGTGTATTCCCAAATGGATAAAGGTTCAACTTGAATATAAAAAATCTCCGAAGCTATGTTTTGAAACTGATTGTCTTTTGGACGGTTAATGCATTCTAAATACATCTCTCGGTGATGTAAATTTCAATCGTCTACAAGCATTTCGATTTTAGTTTCGAAACACCTTAACGGAAGACACTGTGATGGGCCGAAAAAAGGTCGTTTCTTCCGTTTTTTGTCTATCATATTATTTATTTGGGATTTGGAAAAGAGGTATGTTATTATGCATACATTCATTACACATCAATTATTTCATGTACATTTTTGTTTAAAAAAATAATAACAACATTATTGGGTTATAATAGAGCCTCTGTATAAAAAACGTGGCCGGATCGATAACCTACCAATGGTTCGTCGGAAAAATAAAAACTTTTATAATCTATATAAATGTAGTTCTCGTTGTACGTAGCCGTTTTTCGAGAGAAAAATAAATTCATAAAATGGCGGGGATTAACAAAATGCAACTTTAGCGAAATTTTTGCCTATATTCGGGGACTTAAAAATTACAGAATTAAAAAAAAACAATTACATACAACGATAGCTACAGCAATTACGGAAATTTCGGTTTTTCAAAATTGAACATCGGACAACTATAGCAAGAGTTATGATTCCGGCCAGGTCGAGAAGAGTCGTTTTGAGAAAAACCGCGAATGAAAGTATGACGTTGGAGTTTGCATCGTTGGAATGTAACGATTTTTTGTTTTTGTTATTTCTTCATTTTTATCCTCATGCGAAGCCTTTTACTTGCACCTTGAGGTCGTAAATCTGTAATAAAAGTACGTTAAAAAGTTCGAACATTTTAATAACCTGAATCGGCCAAAAGTAAATGTTATCAATGAATAAAAGTTAATTTTCCATGCCTTCCAACGATGCGAGCTTCAAGATCATTTGGAAGTTTAGTATGCGTAAATCGTTGCGCTACCTGTTCTCGCTAAATCGTCTGTAACTTGGGCAATTTTCAATATTTTAACTTGAAACTTTTTTCATATATTCTTCAATATAATTTTTTATTCTCGAGTATACTTTGAAAAAATGCAAAAAAATCTATTTTTTTCACCTGCACAGTAATGTCCGCCTTAAGTTCAGTACAATCATAATTTCATTATTACCATAACTGTTATTCTCTTTATCCTTATTTTTGTTATTACTATTGTTATAATCTTATAATTGTGTCATTACCTTGCTCCATAGCCTGCTCGGGCATCCATTAATAAAACCAATCAAATGGATAAATTCTCTCTCTCTCTCTCTCTCCTCCTCCTCCTCCTCTCCCTGTTTCTTTCGCTCTTACTCACCCTCGTAGATATTTGACGCACGTGATAATTTCCACATGCAGTTTGGTGGCACGCGATTGACCCCCCCCCCCTCAGTTTCATTAATTCACCCGATGATTACCCGGTTCCATTCCACAACCCTCTGTCAAACCCTTGTTTCAACGAAACGATATTTCAACTTTCCAGAACTGTTCTCCGCGATACTCTGCAATGTCTGCGCAATGACAAAAAAGTACTCGATTTTTTTTCTGACGAATCCACCGTCTAATCGTTACCGTGCGTTGCATGTGACGTTGCATCCCTCGAAGGGGAATTTGCAGGAATTTTCTCCTGCAAATGTCACGAAACAGTGTCTCGGGTACTTTTTTTTTGAGAATTATACACCCATCCCACGAAGGTCGATGAGAAATTGGTTGTGCGAACGGCGAGACGACCTTTTTTTTTCCTCGCTAGAATAATACGAAAGTTGTCCGGCCGTCTCGAGAGGACGAAAAAACGTACAAATAGGCTTGTGTATTCGTCGAGATTTGAAAAGAAAAAAAAACAGAAATAAAGAAAAGAACTCTATCATTCGGCCTATCAGGAATGTCAAGCACGCGCGGTTTAATGTACTAACGTCTATGTACATTCAGAATTCTTTTGACCCCGTGGGGGACATTGCACCCCACCCCCCTGCCCTCTTGCCACCCGACATATTTTTCTTCGTGTACGTCGTCCAAGGAGAATTCATGAAATATTTCCAACCATTGAGGGGGGAGGGGAACAAAAAAGACCATTGGCAATTCGCGGTAATAAAAGCCGTGGATACGTCAGGATGTTCTTGAAGTTCGCATCGTTGGAACACAACCAAAATTCTTTCTCGTTTTTTTTCTTCCAATCATTTAATTTCGTTACTGTGCCAAATGTTTTTCCCCCCACCGATTTATTTTTGTAGATCTCTAATAAAGTTTGAAAAAGAAGCTCGAGGGAGTCTCGTAGCCTAAATTTTTCAGCAAGATTGTGGGCGAATGGAAAAAACAAGAATTTTCATTGCACCGCAACGATTCAGACTTCGAAATCGCATAGATTAGCAGTGATATCTTGCGGGTGAAAAAACCGTATCACGCGCGCTTGTGAATTTGGTGAATTTTAATCTGAAGGAGGATCGAAGAGCACGCAGAGGGAAACTGATAAAAAATTGTGTTCTCGTTTTGCCTCTACCATGAGCACGAGATATACATACAGGGTGTTCCGTTTCAATTGGACCCTACGGAAGTAAATGGCGAAAAGGAAATAGGAAAAAAAAAGTTTTACCGCATAACGGAATATTATTTATATTTCCTACGGAATGGAGGTGGCGATAAAGTGACGAGAATCGGAACTCTACGCCATATTCAAAATTTCGTAGTCCGACTACATCCGGATTCTTCAGGCTAGAGAACTTTTTTTTCTCAATTCGTTCGATAACCGTCCCATTTTGGACAAAATGGGAACGATATGGTCCCGTTCAAAGTCATGAACGATGCTGCGAGAGCTTTTAAATGTGTCGATGATTTTTTTTCTCTTATCAATCTTATGTTTGAAAATCTTGAATAAATGATAAATCTATCCTTTTTTTCTTAAAAATCTAAATTCGAATCTTAAGTAAATCACACATCTAACATTTTTCTCTTATAAATCATAAACAGATTATAAATATGAATATTCATAATTTTTTTACTTCTGCAGAAAATTAAAACAATATGGTCCTGTTTGAAAATATAAACGTTGCTGCGAGAATACTGAAATGCGTCGATGATTTTTTTCTCTCATAAATTTTGAATTTATATATCCTAAATAAGTTATAAATGTAATATTTTTTTCTTATAAATGTTAACTCAAAATCTTAAGTAAATTACATATCTAAGCTTTTTCCCTTATAAATCTTCAATAAATTATAAGTCTAAACATTCACTATTTTTTTCTCTCAAGTGGTTTCGGAACCGGCTACTTTTGCAGAAAGTGAGAACAATACAGGCCCGTTTGAAAATATGAACGTTGCTGCGAGGAGCTCTCAAATGCGTCGATCATTTTGTGTCTGTCATAAATCTTGAATTTATAAATCTTAATTGCAAATCTCAAATAAATTATAAATTTAAACCTCCATTACTAATGCATTTATCGACAAAAATCTCAAATAAATAAATCGTAAATATTTTTCACGAGTAATTCTTTTATTCTACTTCTCTTCCGTGAATAATTTCGGGTGTGCAGGTAAACTGGAACACCTTGTACCTGCGTGCGTGTGTGTGTGTGTGTGTGTGTGTGTGTGTGTGTGTGTGTGTGTGTGTGTGTGTGTGTGTGTGTGTGTGTGTGTGTGTATTCATGTAGTTAACGTTCGACACGGGGACGTTCCTGATGCTCAATGTACCGGAAATTTATTCCCAACGGAAGAAGAGCTGCAAAGATATGTGGTGGCTCGTAAATAAAGTAGAATATAGCGTGTACCGCGTCTACAAAATATAAATATACAAAACTGCACGCGCCCCCATATACGGGGCGTTTCGGATCGTATCGACTATAATGTCCCTCTAATATCACAAGTTTCCCGACTATATTCGGCGAACAGGCACCTTGCTGAGAGAGATACGGAAAAACATTGACGAAAAAAACTCCGATACATCGTTGAACTGCGAACATCGTAAATGGATGGGCGATAAGTCACAAACGGAAATAAAAATGAATAAAAATGAAAAGCTTGAAACTCGTCACCAGAAAAAAGTATACGGCACTATTATTTTTTTCTGTTATGCGATTTGTATCCGTATCGATATTTCGTTACGTAAAAACACTGTCCGAGGAACCGGAATGTCTTCTTTATTTTCTCCAGCCTACTTTGAGTCAAAAGAAAAAAGTTTCGTTTGACTTTGAATTTGAAAATTTGAAAAATATCGGTCTTTTTTTATTTATTTTACCATTTGTAAAAATTCAATCTAGATCCAGTTTCTCCGTAACCTTCTCCGACTATAAAATATTTGAAGAACCTTAGATAAAGCTCGCGAGGGTCATCGACCTCAGGCAAGCCTAGTATCTTTTTTTTTTATTTCTCCATGAGGCACTTCGATCAGAACAAAGGAAAGAAAAGAAAAAGTGTGAAAAAATAGCGAGGTTCGACGACCTGTCGGTTTGTGTCGAAACGCCCCACACATTTGTCTAGTGACTTGTACAAGCCTTGACGGACGTAATGGCCGTGGCACACGAGACTGGGCCGCTCCCGACCTCGATCGCCTATTCCCAAAATGACGACCGATAAAGCAAAAAACATACGTCAAAACTCGATGGCTGCTCTCAGGCGATATACATTTAGACGTGAAAAAATTAAGAAATTTTGAGAGATTTTTTAAACTAAGAAATAATTATTCTACGTTTATCAAATTGTAGGTATACTTTAATAATATATTTATGTACAAAAAACAATTTTTAAAAATTTATTTTTCATAAAAATAGCGGAGTTGTGGCAGAGTGTTGCAGAAACGTTACTGCGGGAGTTGCGAAATAGTGTGCAGTCTAGCTTTCGGTAGACTTTGATTTGCAAAAAAAAAAATGTTTTCAGTCAACACATATTTGACAGTAATTAAAATAACGAAAATGCAAATTTGACTCAATAACACACATTTACAAAAAAACATCTAATTTTAACGCAAGATTTCTGTAAAATGTGGATTAAGAAATTTTTTTTTTCTAATTTTTCAAAACCAATTCTCGTCAAGTAGAAAATAACAATGTTATCAATATTTCTACCAAGTTTCAACTGAATCAGCTTAATAGTTGAGTAGTTCTGCACGCCAATTTCGAAAATGCAGTATTGAGAAAAACGCGTTTGAAATTTTTCGAATTTCGCTTTGAAACGTTGGGATAATATTTTACATATATAGTTCTATAGTTTGAAGAAAAAAAAGAGATCGATTTTTTCATCGTTGTAAATGTATATCCCGCCATAAGCAATAAAAAACAAAAAATGCACACTTCACACAATTTTACAAACTCTCGATCAAAATTCGTTTGCTCTGTATATCGCAAAATTTGAAGCGATATTAATCTGGTTAGGGTACTGTGAAAATAAAAACAAATCGTTCGTCGCTTGAGACAACCCAAATTGAAGAGCAAGTCTAACCAAGGACTTTCTCTTCAATTCAGGAATCGCAGTTTGAAGGTAAACTTATGATTACAACGATAGAACTGCTAGTAAAACTTTAAACGCGTTTTTTTTCGATGCTATTTTTTTCATAACAGTGTACACGATTTCTCGACGTCTAATGAACGGATCGACTTGAAATTTGGTAAACTTATTCAGTGTATAATAATAGTTTAGTCTTGACCGATGTTTTTCTTCTCAAGATTTTATTCCTTTAGTCAATAAAAATAGTGATGTCGATTTTCCTGGCAAAAACAAAAAAAAAATTCAAATTTTTTTTTTTATGCTTGAAACACGATACCAAGAAAAGGTCGGTGAAGGCCTATGTTACCTATTTTAAAAAAACGCCTTTATAAGATTGTTCATAACTTCTTGTTAAGGCGTTTGTCGATTACTAATTTTTGTAATTAAATTTAGTACACAACTTTGTTACTAAATTTAGTACACAAATTTAGTACACAACGACGTTACTAATCTTTGTAATTAAATTCAGTACACAACTTTGTTAATGTCCACACTAATGAATGTCCAAACGACTTTTCAATCATGTTACGTATAACTTCAAAATCTTCTAATGACCCTGATTTTGGGCTATTTCTGACAAAAATCATCGGAGATAGGAATAAATGAAAACGTGACCTCTTTTTTAACGAGTGATAGGGGTGACCATCGCATGCCCACGCGTCATAATTTGCTCGCTCTCGTGTTGACATTTTAGGAGAAAATTATACAGCGTGTATATACGGCTCATCAGTATAAAACCGCATTCGATAAATATTTCCGATCGATTCGCCATTTTGAATGCGGATAACAGAAGTGGGAAAGGGAGAGAGGAAAAGCGAATGAGAAAAAGAGAGGATGAGAGAGGAAGAGAGAGGAAGAGAGGATAATAGAGAGAAGCATTCAATAGTTGATGGCCATGTTCAGCATAAGAGGCATTCCAATGAAATTGGTGAAAATCCCCCCGAAAGGAGAGGGTGCGTAACATGTCACGTGCTCAATCATCCAGGGAAACGACAATTACTCTCTGCCTCTGCTTCCCTCCCACTTTCTCTCTTTGCCTCTCTCTCCCTCTCCCTCCCTCTCTCTCTCTCTCTCTCTCTCTCTGTCTCTCCTCTTGCTGTTAGATTGTCACCTTAGCCTTGCAATTCTAAAGAGCAGACTCTTTGCGCATCTTCTTGAGCATGATGCGTTTAGCTCCTGAGTCTCTGCCCACTTTTAGATTATTTTTTTTTATTTAGATTGATCTTCTGCCTTATGTCTTGCTATATTATTTTTTTATGCCATACGTTTCCTGCTTATGGTTTGTTATGCCATTTTTTTATTTCTGATATGTATAGTTTCTCTGCTTATGTTTCTTGTTATTTTTTTATTTATATAGCTGCTCTCTCTCGCTATGCTTTGTCATCCTTTTTTATTTAGTTTAATTTAATCATTGTTTATTTTTATGCGTTTATTCTCCTCTTTTGGACGTGCCTCGTTGCCTAAAGGTTTATACCAAGGCATATAATAAACCATCAATCAATCTCTTTCACTCTGCTGCTTACTCTCTCTCTCTTTCTCTCCGTCCACCCCACCTCTTCATATACCGTCTATTGGACTGGCTAATAAGAGACACATCGACTCCCACTATTTGCCTCTTTTTAACCCATTGCGATTTTTTCCATCCCGCGTAGAAATTCTAATGGGGCCCAAATCAGGGCCCGATCAGGTTGCCTGACTGCCCTAGTAGGGCACTAATAAGGCAGTCTGACAGGGCCCTACTAGGAAATGTAACGTTGTGCCACATATGGGCCTGACCTGGTTGCCTGATCAGAAAGATATGCATATAATATTTCAAAAATCCAAAATGGACTGAACCACTTAATTTAGAGTTCCAACAATGAATTTGTATCATAATTCGTCATTCCCTGGCCTGCTGAAATGTTTTTGTTCGAAGAAAATATTTCGCCTATATGGGAATCGAACCTCGTACGTACCTACCCAAAGCTAGGTATGCTGCCCCTATACTACCGATAAAGTATATCAATTAGTTAATATCATTGTGACCATTAAAGACGTTTATCGAATAACATGCTATAAATTTTTGAAACTTAACCTTGTATATATATATATAATTCCTCTCTCTCTTCGCCTTACAAAGCTGCCGAAATCTTCTAACACGCATCCGAGTTGCATAACGTTTTTTGTCGTGACAGTCCATCGCACCTTTTTTTCAAATAGAATTCAGGAATGCATCGAAACTCCGAAGCTACGATGCTGTAAAATCGAAGTCTCCATGTGGAAAATAAGAGGTTATGTGCATCTATCGACTGCTGAGGCAGTTATAGGGCAAGCCTATTTATGGCGTCATCAGGGAAAGCCATAGTAAGGCCCTATCGGGGAAGGCCATAGTAAGATCTTATCAGGGACGGCATTAGTAGGGCAATTTCAGTATAGCCTGATTTAGGGCCTAAATACTTCCGGCCCGATCGGGGCCGGATCAGCATGTCCGTAATAGGTGTTATCCGTATCACACCCCGATCGCGGCCTGATCCTGGTCAGGCTAACCCTAAGAAATTTCTATTCGGGATGTGGCTTGTTAAAAAGAAAAGAAAAAGAATTTCGTAGCAGGCATTGAAATCAGATCATGCATGTCTAAATAATTTTGACAATCAGTTGCATTCGGTCATTCGTACATATTGAATGATTCATTTATCCTTGTCATTTCTTCATTCGTCTTTTTCTCGTTTGAATTTTAAAAAATCCTTAAATGTAAAACATTTTTTTATCGGGTTTTCTTGCAATGAGACACCCTGTGTGCTCACAAAGAGGACCCTGACAGTTGCGAACCACCCTGCATTTACATATGCATGTAACAGTGCAACATACTGCAACACAGTGCAATAACATGCCACTCTGTATACGCAAGAAACGCGTTCGAAAAAAGCACAATCCGAATCGACAATTTCACACCACCTCGCAGCCCGTTCGCAAGTGAACTTCGAAAGGACACGAAGAAGAGAGTCAGCAAGCTGGGAGAGAAAATGAGACTTTTATGGCGAAAAAAAATTCTGCGCAGCGATCAAATAAAAATGCATGGGGATCAAGTTCAATCGTAAATGCCCATTGCATGTAACGAAACATGGAAAACAATTGAGAGGATACTCGATGCACGAAGAAAGCATGTAAAAAATGTCAGAAAAGCAATTAGCCTGTTACGTTATAAATCGAAAGGTGTTACCATTCGATTAAGTGAAAATTCCATTATCCGAGCATTTATAACGTACGCGAGGAAAATTACAAGAACGAAATAAGGAGCGGGAGACAGCTGCGATCGGCCGAGCAGTAGCCAAGATCAGTATGTGGCCAGACTTCCGGATCGACCGTGACCACACAAGTTACATGGCTGAAAGCCCGACGGATTCATGAAGGTTTCGCCAATCGAACCGTAACGGCCAATATTTGGACCAATGTTGGCGGGGCGATAATCGATTACCCAATTGTAAGCCAATGCTCGGCTGAGTATTGACTAGCCAACATTGGTTTGCCGATACGAGGCCAATGTTCGGCCAAATATAGACTCGCTAATCATTGGCTTGTCGATACGAGGCCGATGTTTGGCGAAGTATAGACTCACCAATAATTGATTTGCCGATACGCGGCCAATGTTCGGCCAAACATAAACTCGATAATCATTGGCTTGCCAATACGAGGCCAATGTTCGGCCAAGTATAGACTCGTTCATTATTGGTTTATCGATATGAGGCCGATGTTTGGCGAAGTATAGACTCGCCAACCGTTGGTTTGCCGATACGAGGCTAATGTTCGGCCAAATATAGGCTCTATAATTATTGACTCATCAATACGAGGTCGATGTTTGGCGAAGTATAAACTCGCCAATCATGTTTTTGCCGATACGAGCCCAATGTTCGGCAAAATATAGACTCGCTAATGATTGGCTTGTCGATACGAGGCCGATGTTTGGTGAAGTATAGACTCGCCAACGTTGATTCGCCGATACGTGATCAATGTTCGGCCGAGTAACGCATGATCGAACCGCAATTCGTATATTGGCGATTCATTGTTTCGCGTCGAAGTCATTGAGAGACGAGATAAATACTTTTTACGGGTCCATTGGACATTACTCTTAAGAAATAATATACTACCAAAATCAATGCACTCATTGTTGGCCGATTCTCGAACGAGCTCATACGCGATACTTTGCCGATTTTTACGAACCATCCTACACTGACAGAAAAATTCTATTAATATTAACTAACCGCGTCTACTTACTTATTTGTTATTTGAATTAACTAGATTTTTCGTGAAATCAAATTTTTCCTATTGCATTCCATTATTGAAATTATTCATTTTAAATATATTTATTTATTCAAATTAAACTTGAACTAATGTACTAATGGTCTGTTTTTATTGCAACACAGATATTAAAGGGTTATGGGGGTAGAGAGGGTGGAGAGAGAGAAATTATATATATATATATATATATATATATATATATATATATATTAGGGTGTGCGGAAAAAAATCGGTATTTTTTTTTTCGATCGCATCCACCAAAAATAGGTGATTTAAGGTAAAAAAAGAAGAATCCTCGAAGGAGAGCTCAAAAAAAAATTATTTCGAACGGCGCATTGCATTTGAATACTTTCCGTAAGAATAACACAGGAAAATATTAGCACTTCTGAACGTCGTAGTAAAACTCTTCAGCAAAAAATCTCACAAAAATGTCATTATAATATTTTGATAGAGAATTGAATTCCCTACAAAAAAAGTTCCTACGAACGATTAGCTTACAACAACCGTTCAAGTGGTATCGCTGTCTGAAATTAAATTTTTTATTTAAGCGACGTGCGCGCCGTAGCACACGCTGCCACCTGGCGGCAGCATGCGGTAGCTCGTAGTGCAAAATTACAAGCTTCACACTAGCGCCACGAACGGGAAACCGCGACATTTTTCCCCCATTTTGGCCCCAAATCAAGATCTGTCACTGCTACAAAATTTCATTCGTTATTGCGAAGTTAATCCTGTAGTAGAGGAGGCTGCCTCGAAAAAATTAGCTAGTCACTTGTGGTAGTTTAACGAGAAAATTGTTGCTTTATCGTTTTTTGACAATGCTGTGCCGATAAGTGTGAAGGCAAAAATGGTACAAGCTCTGCAATCTCGAGAAAAATCGAAAAATCCTTCCGAGTGAGTAATTGTTAAAAAAAAAATGATTTGGAAATGGCGCTGAAAAAAGACATAAGCGATTTCGTTACTCAAGAATCCTTATTTCTTTTCCAGCAATTCAATTTACCTCATAATTTTTTGAGAGTAAATATTGAATTATGGCCGGAAAATGCCACTTATTTGAGTTGCTTCGATTTTTTTAAATCCAAAAGTCGTTAATAACGTAGCCGAACGTGGTGTCACTTTGATAGAAGCATATAACGGTTCATTAACAAAAAACGAAGAGCAGCTACACTATTTATTGGGCGTAGTGCAAAATCATCGAAAGAAATACCCTAATTGCAACAAACAGACTCTTAGAAAAAGCAACGATGATTATCAAGCATTATAATGTAAAAACAAATTATTTTATTTTATTAAACCAAATTAATTGAATAAAACTTTTCGAAACACGATCAATGATGGACGTCGTTTCTATTATATTTCTTGTTGTACTTGATTGTTTTTTGTATCAGAGAAATATTTTGAGAACGATTTCATGCAAGTTGTATGTTAGAGCAGAACATTCTCTACAAAAAAAACCCCAAGAAGTTTTTTTCGTAAAGCGAAAAATTCGATTTTTTCAGCCTTTCGAATTATTTTTTTCTATCAATTCAATTTCAGACAGCGATTCCACTTGAACGGTTGTTCTGAGCTAATTTTCCGTAAAAACTTTTTTGTTAGTAATTCGATTCTCCATGAGAACATATTAATGACATCTTTGTGTGATTTTTTCCTGACGACTTGCACTACCACATTCAGAAATCCCAATATTTTCCTGGGTTATTCTTATGGAAAATATTCAAATGCAATGCGCCATTCGAAATAATTTTTTTTGAGCTCTCCTTCGAGGATTCTTCATTTTTTACCTTAATTCACCTTTTTTTGGTGGATGCAACCGAAAAAAAAAGTATCGATTTTTTTCCGCACACCCTAATATATATATATATATATATTTTGGACTTATTGTTGGCCGATGCTCGAATGAACTGCTACGCGATGCTCGGCCGATTCTCATAAGCCATTCTAGGGCCAATATTGATTGCGAATATCGGGCCGCTCTTATCATCCAAAGCTTGGTCGATGATCGGGCCAAGCTCGAGTGCCAATGTTGGCAAGCTCGGCGTCGAGCATCGGCCAATCGTTGGCCACTACCGATCACCCTACATGGGCGACATCCGAGTGATCGACGAAAAACAAAACAATTATGCAATTGAAATCTTTGACAAAGCATTGAAATTTTGGTTGAATAAAAATTGGACTTTCGACCGCGTTACTTTCGAAGATATTCAAACTGTTTTCGCTACCGGCTGATCAAGTAGTTGAGTAAACTTTGTGGTCAGACACGTGAAACCTTATATCTTTCCCAGGGCTGGCTGCAAGGCAAGCATCGAAAACTCCGTGTGGGTTATTGCGGTAGACCGTCGAAATTTACGGCCAGTATTTTCTCAGCGGATAATATTATCGGGCTGTACGTCCGACATCGTAAACCCTCCCCCCTTCCTCTCTCCCTCTCTCTCTCTCTCTCTCTCTTCCTCTCCTCGATATACGGCATCGGGACGATCGAGTTACAAATTCTTCGGGTAGTACCAATTTTGCCGATATCCGGACGGTGGGAAGTTTCAGTGTTCAATGGTCGAGATTTTACGTGCGACAGACGCGATTCTCGAAAGAAATAGAACGCTAGATTCGACGTGATTGATAGGCGATGTTTGCTTCGTTGGAATCCATTTAAAAATTGCAGTTTGCCAGACGTTTTTATTGGTCGATTTAGGCTGCAAAAATTACGAGCATAATTTTTAGGATCTTTATTAAAGGTGAAATTAGAATCTTTATTACTGTGAAAATGACGAACCCTCGTTTGTTACTTGAGGCAATTCAAATTGAAGTGGAAGGTCCAACATATGGTACAGGAATCGGAGATTGATGGTAAACTTATGATTATGAAGGTGAAACTGCTCGGTAAACTTTGAACACGTTTTTCTCGAAACAATGTTTTTCAAAATAGCTTACAAAATTTCTCGACATCTAATGAACTGAATGACTTCAAATTTGGTACACTTATTCAGTGTAATAGTAGTTTAGTCTTGACCGACGTTTTTCTTCAAAATATTTTTCTTCATCAGTTATTAAAAATATTGATGTAATTTCTCCTCGAAAAACCGATTTTTTTTAAATTATTGAAATAACGATAACAAAAAAGCTCGGTCAAGTCTTAGCCAAATTATCAATTTTAAGAAAAAAAAACTTGTTTTTTGTTTTAGGACAACCAGGTGGCCAAAATCAAGTGCACCGTTGAGCCCCTCACGTTTAAGGTTCCTTCAAGAGATTGTTTATACCGTCATTAATTCTTGATATTTTTAAATGAAATTTGGTACTTCTCTATTAATGTATATACAAATGAATGTCGAATCGATTTTTCAATCATTCTACTTATTTCTTCAGAACTAATTTTTCTAATTCACCCGATTTTCGAGCCTTCACCTAACCCCTCAAAAATCGGTAAATGAAATATTCGAAAAATATTGGATAACAATAAAAATAAAGGGATCTACGAAGAAACAAGAATTTTCTTGACGTTCCAATGATGCAGACTTCAACACCGTAATAAATTTTCCCCTAATAATGATCCGCCCGAACAAATTAAATTTTGCTTATTATCTGTGCATAATTTGTCTCTATACGGCAATTGATTTATTTCCATCACAGGGTAAAATATTGGGAGTACAAACAAGTTCCACCGTTTGACAAAAGATGGCCCCACTAGGAGGTTATGGTTGAAGTTGTCAGGTTTAAAACGTCATATCGTAAGATTGGACATCTGGCGAGACCATAACCTCGAAATATTAGCGATTTTGTATCAGCATCACATAAGGTTGGCCAGATGTCCAACCTTACGATATGACGTTTCACGTCTGGCAATTTCACCCATAACCTCCTGGTGGGGCCATCTTTTGTCGAACAGCGGAGACTTATTTGTACTCCCACTATATCAAGACGGAATTACACCTCATCGCGGTCGGTATGGTAGAACAATTATAGATACCCAAAAATCTCTGAAACGGCTCTTCAGATCCCGTCGAAACTTTGCCAAACGACGTCAAATAGATAGACGAACACCTGTCTGCCCCTCAATTTTTCTCAAAACACGACGCGATGAGGTGTCATTCCGTCTTAAATGCATTATTTTCCTTCGCGCTTATTCGCCTACCATGGTATCTCCAGGCCCTGACATATTTCAGAAAAGTTCTTTACGAATATTTTGACAATTTCGAACCAAGAGTATATTTATGTTTCTCTAAAGGCAAGTTCTTGCCCCAAATGAGGTACTTTTAATGTGAAGAACCGAGTGGACGATTTACTGGCGAAAGTACCTCGTAGTTTTTACATTTGCTCTAAGCCAGGAGCTTTTCCGTTCCCCGGTGGTTCGTTATTGTACAAAGGATACAAGACACCGAATCAATTTGTCTCCAGCTCTTGCAATAAGAAATTACGACATCGCGGTAATTCGAAATGGTT
Organism: Ophion obscuratus; assembly: GCA_964007375.1. Classification (NCBI taxonomy): domain Eukaryota; kingdom Metazoa; phylum Arthropoda; class Insecta; order Hymenoptera; family Ichneumonidae; genus Ophion; species Ophion obscuratus. Next base: position 27,920,431 of record OZ023314.1, read on the forward strand.
GAGGGGAGTCCTACCCCGGTGGTATTTATAAATGAATGGTGTTTTCTATTTTGAGCACTGTCTTCAAATATGGCCGTTGAAAAAATAGCTGTTTTGACCCGTGATAACCTCTTTGAGTTTTCAACTTTTATCTGTTTCGAGGACTTTTTTTGATAGAAAATATCAAGATAGTCATATGAGCTCAACGTCATTCTCTAACACAGAACATCACGTTCGCGTCCACCTTCCATTTTGTTGACACTTACGTATGTGAAGCACAATATACTATACTTTTATATTATATCTAATATACTTTTATATAGTATATTAGATACTTTTTTTAAGGGCGGAAGACTAGTTTTAATGGGTGCAACCACCCCTTAGAGTAAAGCATGCCAAGGGCTGATTTTGCAATTTCACTCGCAAGCAATCCAATGATTTCAGTAAAACAGAAACGAAAATTCTTCTAATGCAAAACCACCAGAAATCCACTACGGGTACATTGAAAAAAACATTAAGGGATGAAACACCCCTTTATTTCTCTTTCTCTCACCCCACATTTAAAACAGAGGCATTAAATTAAACGTAACGGAAAACACTTTCAAGGGGGGATAAAATTAAAGTTAAGGTATTTTTGCCGAATAGCAAGCTATATTCCCTATATTTTCGACTATTATAAATCAAAATTGACGGTATTAGGGAAATGAACGGTGAATTCGTATTCAGAGGGTAAAAAAAATCGACATGGATTTGTAAATTTTTTTTTATCCAATCTTTTTTCCGCCGCGGCTGAAAATAAGTGGCTCCACTGAATCGGCGATTATGTATTTTCTGCTTCGATTTGGAACCCCAATTTGTGCTCATTCCCTTCGTTATCATTTAATCTTCAAAATGCCGTTTGATTTATCGAGCTCCGATTATTTTTCGATTTTTGGCAGAACTTCAAGGAAGGACCACCGATTTTCACGAATTGTTGCCTCTTTTCGGCCATTTTTTAAACGGACCTTGCGGGAAAACGGATTGAGATATCAGAACAAATCAAGCGCCATTTTCTAAGTCTACCAAAATCCTTTTCCGCCGCTACAGCTGTTTGAAATCCCAGGACTTTGACAATTTTAAAATAGTGGCCAAAAGGTTCGAAAAAAATTAACTTTTACACTATTTCGAGAGTCTATCGACCATGGGAGATTTCTCGCTGATTACACATATCACGGACTTTTCTTCAGAAGCTCAAAATTGAACCGGCTAAACGCCAAAATTGTGTTTCCATACACATTCGAAGATTTGTACCAAGATTTTTAAAAATTTCAATGCTTTTCCTCGAAAACTAAAAAGATCGTAAAACATACCTACATGGGATGAATTCTAGGCATCTATATTTTCTTTTTGAATGTCACTTTCCCTGCCACTCTGTGAATATTTATTATTGAGGGTGTTATGCTGGATGTCCCATTTTAATCTGGGTGTCCTATTTTATACTGGGTGTCTCATTTTAATCTTACACCTGATTTATCTTGAATAATACTGCTCCGATCAAGTATTGAGTACAATAAAACTTTTAGAGTTCAAAAAGGGGCGTTCAAATAAAACCTTTTGGGGTCCAAAATTCAAAATACCGACGTTAAGATGGTTGACATGTTTTTTTAAAAATGGGATCATCAATTTTTTCACCAAAACATTTATCAGGCCAAAACTAACAACCTGCGCAGCAAAAGTTTTTTGATAACGTTCATAATTTGAGTGACTTTAGGTTTGTCCGATACCCCGAGCAAACCCAAGCAAACCCACACTCATACGCACACTTACATTAGGGATGTTAAAGACTTTACCTCCTCGTGGTATATTCTGGATAGTGCTAAAATCTTTAAAAAAATATATTCTGACCTAAATATTATGAACTTTATAAAAGAATCTTCTCCTACAAAAGTTGTTAATTTTGGCCTGATAAATGGTTTGGTGAAAAAAAATGCATGATCCCATTTTTTTTTAACATGTCGGCCATATTAACCTCGGCATTTTGAATTTTAGACCACAAAATATTTTTTTCTAACGTACCGCTTTGATCCCTAAAAGTTTTAGTATACTCAACACTTGATCGGAGCAGTATTTTTCGAGATAAATTAGGTGTAAAATTAAAATGTCGCCCGGTATGTATGCATAATTACATATATATGAAATGATATGCGTGGGTGCAAAATACAGAATGACAAGTGCGGAGCAATATCGACGTTCATAATGACAACAGCGTGCATTAATGAATGACACCGTTCCGAGTCGACTAACGAGACACTCTACACGCATCCGCAGAGCACTACTCTCTTTCTCCCCGTCACGTTGATTTCTCCTGGCGCTAATAGCGACCGAAAATTGCGAGGCGGCCGCTCTGTAATTTAGCTCTGTACCGTTGCTCACAGAGTTTCGATCCGGCATAAACTCGACGTTGACACGTGCTCACGTTCTCGATATTCTCGCCTCGACGGCTTGCACACGTTTGAATCCAATTTCCTTTTCACCGTGTCCATGTATACGTCACGGGGAATATTTTTATCGCCGATTGTTTCCGCAGAAGGGCTAAGCAAAGTTAGCGGCGGACTCGCAACATTTTTTTGTTTTTTTGTATTTTCAGATACCCTCGAGGATTTTCCGGAGCAGGCGCGCAAATATTTTCATACTTCAGACTACTTAAGCAATGGGCCGGTGAATACGGCTATTAGTTTTCCAATCGAAAAATTCAAAGCTACAATGTCAAAAAAAAGCATATGAGGGTTAACTGTTTGTGTTTGTCGAGTTCGACAATTTTTTATGGACACCCAACCGATAAACTGAAAATTCCGTTTGGTGGAATTTATTCTACATATCTTTAAGCATCTTTACAATTTTTTGCAATTTCCATCGTTGGGATGCTATAAAAATGATTATTCGGTCATTGCTCAAATTTTGTTACACAGATCTTAGCTACGAAAATGCCTCGATAATTTTTTTCAAGTTTCTCATTAAACAATCTACAATCTGAATTGGCAAAAAAAATCCTGAATCATAATAAGTAAATGAAAATATAAAAATGATCTTTCGTTGCACTTCAACGATGAGAACTTCAACACTATTTTTTTATTGCTCGCGACAGGTAAACTTTGATGAAAGAATTCAAAGAAAAAGACAAAAAACTTAGTTGTTCGCGCGCTACCGAACGTTGTGTCGCCATCCTTGGACTCGAAGGAAAGTGATTCCTTATGCGCCGTCTTCAGCGATGAAAAAGTTGGATATACTTTCAATATATCCGACTTCAAGGATTATCCTCACCTATGCCCGCGTACTCAACATTACGAAAACACCAGTGTCTTCACCGAGTTTAGATGAAAGCAAAGTATATTTATATGCAGGTCTTTTCTCGAACCGCCCTGTCTCGAAAATTAAGAATTGGTCTAAAAAAATATTAAGCGCTGTCCTGAAAAAGACCATAAGTTCTGATAGTCAATATTACGTAGATTTAACGGTTCCAAAATATTTTTCATATTGACATTTATAAGTACGGGATTTGCTTATACTCAGCCTAACTCCAAGATACTGCATCCTCCCCTTCGGTGGAATTAATTAAATCATTTGATTACCATAACGATGCGAAAGCAGGCGAAGGACAGCATGAGAGCATCTTCACTTCGAGCCGATCCTGTAATTCCCGACTGATAAGATAACATTGTAGACGTTGGAAAAAAGTAGAAAAGAATCGAGTAAAATCCGGCTCGAAGGTAATCCTTCAAGGTCTGTTGGGAAAGTAACTGAATATCTATGATACCTCCAAACTTTTATCGCACCGAGAGTATGGGGTTTTCAACCATATTTGAATGTATAGGGGTTTTTAACAATATTTGAACTATATTTTATATCTCCCCAAAGGGCCTAATATTTTATAGCCATAGTTACTGCCAAAATTTTAGTATTGCTTATTGATATTTTAGCAGTTGCATAAATTATGAACATATATTAACCGCAACCGCCAATCTTACAACCATACATTTATTGTTCAACGCTTTACATTATAAAGAATTATTATAAAGTTTATGATATAGTAGATTTTTTTTAATGGATATTCCCTGGCACTATAAAAAATGTACTTCCCCAAGATCATAATAGTGAACAGGACTAAAATATATAGACATTTATTAACAGTGTTGCCTGGGATTTGTGACGATGTTTACAGTCATTTGTACCATGTTATACGATACGACCTGCTATATGCATAGTAATGTGTGTCCTACAAGAACAGAAGGTGAACTGCAAGAGGAAGTGTTTCTCTGATATCGTATTTATGCAATGCAACAAACATACTATGTAACAGTTTGTGATACTCGCGTAGTTCTTAAAACTACTAAGCCGTGAGTGTTCCAACTGCAAATGATTTACGTCTTCCCCATAATTAAACGTTACCATATTTTTTTTGAATGGTCACTTTTCTTAAGGTTTTCTAATAAATTATACTCGACAAACGTTAATGTTAACCATATGAAGAAGTACGACTGAAAAAAACCTAACATACAGTGATTTTGTGATGAATTAACCATACATATATTCTTAAACCTCCGACAATAGTTAGTAATTATTTCAGGGTTAAGAAATAGTCAAACACGCCACCCAAATAGCATGTTTAGATATACTTTTCGCTTATAGGTGTTTTAACCATATTATGATTGCGGTATCAAGAAACTATAGGGACCTTACCACCCACGCTTTTACCACGGGCGTTTTATTGTAAATACCATAGACTTTTCTCCCAGTGTGCGTTAGAATCTCAGCTTCTTTGAACTATTTTAAAAATCTGCCTCTCTTGTCCGTTGGTAGCCGCCCATTTTAGTCGACATTGAGAGAATCTCTTGCTAGCGTATAAAAAGAATGAGGGTATGGTAATGCAGAGTGGCGGTAGATCTGCGGTAGAAACACGAGCAACAGTGAAGCTGGGAGTGCCTGTCCTTAATTCGCAACGCTTTGGAGATTCGAGGATCTCTCTGTTTCTGGCTGTCTCTCCGTGCCCAGGCTCCGTTTCCTCTACGTCATAGATCCATAGATCCTCGCAGGAGAGCCCTATACGGTGCTTAACGTCCATGCAGACATCGTATATCTTGCTCTGGCTCGTCGCCAAAAGAGGGAGGGAGAGAATTCCTATGCACTGCAAGTGATCTCTTCGGCTATACTCATATGCGAGAAGCAATTGCGCATGTGGCTCTAACATGGAGTGTCAACAATTATTTCAATCTGATATTTCCTGATTACGACCAGTCGGGACTTTCGAAAGGAATGCCGATTGATCGAAAACGGCGTCGAAGTAAAATAACATTTTTCAACGAAGAGAATTCAAATTTAGTACGAGATAAATTGGAAATCAAAGGAGACGAAACCGAAGAATTTGTGGATGAAATATTGAATTCCATTTTTGTATGGCGCGCAAAGGTACGAACGAGTATTTAAGAAGTCTATGAAATCATGCAAATTAAGTCTTTTGCGTTCTGTAATTTTTGGCAATTCATGGCTGTACCCAGCAATGTACTCGAGTTGTACCACCAGTTGTGTCACCAGGATAAAGATACAACGCTTGACTAATCCCAGGCCATGTATTTTATTTTATTGCAACATTTAAAAAATTGTGTCGTTGAGAAAAATAAATATCGTATTAAAGTTGCCTAAAAATTAAAATTCTTTCGCAGTGTTGGTGTTTGCATCGTTGGAATGCAAGCTCCAAGCGATCATTGTTTTTCTTCATTTCGGTTATTATAAGAAACCTTTTTTGCTTGCAGACCTCTGATGAAGGTTCGAAAAAAACGTTGGATCAATTTTCGTAGTCTGAATTCGCCGACAAAAATGGACGACTCAAAAAATTATTTTCATTGCACTGGCTAACAATGCAAACTTCAACATCGTAATTAGTTTTTTACAGTTTAGGCAGAGAGGGAGAGGCAGAAAAAATATCAGAAAAGAGAGAAGTAGAGAGCGAAATAGAAGAATCAGAACAATGAGGACGACAGAGAAAGAAAAATTAGAAAAGAAAGACCGAGGGAAAGAGAGAGAGAGGGCTCCGATCCTGTGCTGCAATTAGTGTTTTTTCGCACTAAGTACACGAAACGGATCCTGGACTAACTACAGGCACTGAAAAATCTCATCTGCGCAGTTAGCGGTGCAAGAAAAAAGAATCAAATGAAAGTCCCACATATAAGTATACCAAAGGCGAAATAAAAAGTGTACACATCACGTGAACGAGAGTTTCCGTACACTCGTTTCCAAAGTTGTTATCGACTTGACGCATTTTCACCCGACCCACCTCCCACTCCCCATTTTAGTGCCTTGCCAGTACCTTCACACCCCGCCTTTATATACACTTTCTTACCTTCTCTAGCCATTACTATTTGCGCGGCAATTAAAACAACTCCCGCCACCCGCCCCCTCCACCAACGCGCCATTCGCGAGGCGCGGAGTTCTACGTTGCATATACACAGGGCGTTCCATCGACAATCCAAGCGTTGAACTTTTCAAGAACTTTTTATTCGATCGACGCAACTTCTCGTACAAATCAGCCCAATGACACGATGTTGAAACTTGTATTGTTGGAATGCAACGAAAGTGATTATTTTTTATTTCCTCAAATTTCTTTTGGCAAATCATAGCTATAAAAATCCCTCAATTTTTTTAAAATTTTTTTACTCAGAGATCTATAATCTAAATGTGCAAACATTTTGTTGAATTCTAACGATGAAACTCCATGAGCAAAAAAAATGAAGAATTAATAAGAACTTTTATAATAATAAAAATAAGGAATTAATAAGAATGATTAGAAATGGATAGGAATTTATATAATAATAAAAATAAGAAATGAATAAGAATTTTTGTTGCATTTGAACGATGCAAAATGCAACCTTATCGGATGACTCCATAGCACAAATTATTTCAATATCGGATTTTCCATCATTCCTGTCTCTCTTGCTCGCCCTTTCTTTTTTTGTTTCCTTGCACTCAGAGCGGGGGCGGGAGGCGACAGGGGATTCAGCCCCAAGGCCTCCACCACAATTCAAATTTTCCGGCAAAATTTTCAGGCGAATAGTATGCAACACCTAGTGAAGAAAAGTTGTTCCGGAGATCTGACTAGGAAAACAAGTTGTCACACTTTTATAAAGTTCTTTCTTTATAACATTTGAGAGCATATTTTCCTAAAAAATAATAAAAAACATCAAACACGGTGAATTCTCTACATAAAATATATCCCATGGATTTTGTTTAAAAAAATGTCATGTGGACTGAGTCGAGCCACCAATTCATTTATTAAAATCCGTCGGTGGATCTCGAAAATAGGAACATTTGTTCGCTCATATTGTTTTTACCACTGCTAAAAAAGCCTATGAAAATTGTAGTACTGAGTGCCAAACACTTACACGGGCTAGGATGTGCTATGTATCTGAAAATCGGTTACTCAACAATTATCTATTTCATATGCAGTTTATAGTATATAATTACACTATAAAGATGGCGTTGAAGTTTGCATCGTTCTAATGCAACGAAAGGTTTTTTTTTATATCTTTCATTTGAATTATGATCTACATTTTTTGTATAGATTTGGGACCTGGAGCTCCAGTGGAGATTGAAAAAGAACGTTTGGGTGGTTTTACTACCCTAAATAGGCGAAACAAATGTGAGCAATAGAAGAAAAATTAACTGTCGTTGCGTTCCAACGATGCAAACTTCAACATCATCTATGAAGTATGTAATTATGTACAAAAAAAATGAATTTATTCACATGGCATAGATAGAAAACCATTAAAATTGTAATAAAATGTGTTGTTTGAAAGGATTATGTTATTTCGCAATAAATTATCTAAACAGTTTTAAATGAATGTTAATCTTGTTTGAAAAATAATTAGGGGCCTCCCACTTCTTCGTTGTCCCAGCGCCTCCGGATCTTTAAATTTGGCCCTGCTTGCACTACTTCGTTTGATTGTACGAAGCATGAGGATCATATGCCAGAGGACCTTTTTATCCGAAAACACAAATAAACATAACTTAATTTAATCCCCCCCTTCTCTCTACTTTTGGCGCTGATTGCCGAAGTACATAACATCGTCCCCCACAGTCATAGCCCTAAAGAGTCCCTCATTTGATTTCCTCCTTTCTCGAGATGTTAATTAAGATTAAATTAGCTGTGAATGTAATTTGAGGGTTTGTTTTGATAAATTTCCTCACGCAAATTAATATTTCATAGTTTAGGCTACTTTAATTTGTTTTGCATAGCGTTATATTTTTAGAAGTTTCTTTATTTATTTATTTATATATAGAACTAGTCTTATGGTGTTTTGATTTACTTTTGTTTAGTTTTGAATTTTAGTCATAAAGTTATCTGCTGTGATTTGATGAGTAGAAGTGAAATAATAAGAACTGATGAACTGCGAATAAGAATTGAGATACAATTTCATTGAACACGGTAACGATGCAATCATAACAGAGATTCTTTGTCAACTGGCGGTTGTCTCTTGGTATAAACAACACCATAGCAGCAAAATAAAACACAGTCCTAGCGTCGCTTAATAGGCTACGATTTCCAACACTTCCCCTCGACGTATGGACTGTCCTTAACGGCCATTTATGCATTATTGGCTCCTAATATATTTAGACACACTCGATGCTCTGGTCCGTATAAACTCTTTGTCAAAATATCTGCAGCCATCGTGGTAGTCGCGACGTAACTTATATCCAACCTTTTATTTTCGATGACTCCTCAAACGAAGTGGTGCCGTATATCGATGTGTTTTGTACGGTTGTGAAAGATTCAATTTTTTGCTAATTGTTGGGCTCCACAATTATCACTGTATATAGTCGACTTCGTAAAGTTGTTGAATCCGAGTTCTATAAGAAAATTCCGTGTGTAACAACTTTCGTTGACAGCTTCCGAGGGAGCCATACACTCAGCTTCTGTTGATGATAATGCTACAGCCCTTGGCTTGCGCGATTCCCAAGGAATTAGACATCCTCCGAGGATGAATACATATCCTATATACGACCTTCTATCGTCTATGCAATTGGCCCAGTCGGCGTGCGCATATCCTTTCAATGATTCGCCCGTTTTCTTATACTCAAGACCGACGCTTGATGATCCCTTCGAATATCGCAGGGCTCGTTTCACAGCCGTCCAGTGTATTGAATCGTAGCATGTATTATATTGGCTGAGGTAGCTCTCCACATGCGCTAGGTCTGGCCGTGCATACACTGCAAGTTACATGAGAGTACCAACAAGCTCTCGGTATGAGAATGTTTCATTCTTAACCTACTCCCCTTTGATGAGTTTCGTGCCAAGATCCATAGGAGGAATCGTTGATTTTTTACTCCGACATCCCGAAATGATTGAGGATATCATTGATATATCCTTTTTGATTAATTGAAATTCCATTTTCATCTTGCGAGAATTCTATCCCGAGACAATAACCTATGTCGCCGAGATTCTTGATGTCGAAACTTTTTTCTAGGTACTTCGAGAGTCGGTCAATTTCATCTTCTTTTCTTGATGCAATTAAAGTTCCGTCGACATATGCGATTATGAGCATTATACCTTCCCCTTGTCCGATATAGAATACGCATGGATCTGAATTTGATTGGCGTACTCCGAACTTCATCAATTTTTCACATAGTTTTTTATGCCATTGACGTCCAGCTTGGCGTAGACCATATAAGGCTTTTTTTTAATAAGCAAACTTTGTTTCCTTTTTTAAGTCTTCTAACGTTTGTTTTGCATTTATACTTATTGAGCTGTTTTCTTGTTCTGTACCGGTTTATCTCTTTTAACATTTCCGTAGTGTATTGTGGAACTTGCATAAATATTTCTTCTTCCAATTCGCCGTTTAAGTAGACAGTGGCTATGTCGAACTGCTTTTTTCATTCCATTTTCTGCTGATAGTGCTGTTAGGAGGTGTATCGAATTGATTCGTGTTCTAACGTGTGTTTTGCATTTATACTTATTGAGCTGTTTTCTTGTTCTGTACCGGTTGATCTCTTTTAACATTTCCGTAGTGTATTGTGGAACGTGCATAAATATTTCTTCTTCCAATTCGCAGTTTAAGTAGACTGTGGTTATGTCGAACTGCTTTTTTCATTCCATTTTCTGCTGATAGTGCTGTTAGGAGGTGTATCGAATTGATTCGTGCCACAGGGGCAAAAGTTTCGATGAATTCGATGCCAGGTCGCTGAAAGAAGCCTCGTGCCACAACTTGAGCTTTTCTTCTTCTTAACGTTCCATCTTGATTATAGTTGTTTATTAACACGATTCTGCTGCTAACGACTGCGCGTGCTTTGTGGCGATCGCTAAGCGCCTATGTGTGGTTTTTTATTATAGATTTAAATTCGTTCAACCATGGCTTGGATCCATTCTTGGCATTGATCTCTCTTTATAGCTTCATGAATAGGAATTTCGACCATACAAACTGTGCATTCCGTGGATTTTTTTTTTTCGTTATCTTCTTGATTTTTTTCTTCTACGTGACTTACTGTTTGATATTATTTTTTTGGTCTTCCTCTGACGCCGGTTAATAATTATCGCGATTTTCCACGCCCTCACTCTGGTGGATTGACCTGTTCCTTTTTCGGACCGTCTATTTCTTTGCTTTTTTTCTTCCTCTTCTATGCTCTCGTTGGGATATTTTCTGGTGCGAGATTTTCATCTTCCTCAATTCCTTCATCATGTACTTCATTTTGAATCTCGTCGGACTTGGATTTAATATTTACTTCTATTTCTTTTCTTGCTAATGCTATATCTTATATCTATGTGGGATTGGTTTCTTCACTAAATCTCACATCTCCGGTGATATGGACGGATTTATTCTCGATAATCCACACGCGGTATGCTTTCGATTCTTCTAAATGGCCTAGAAAAATGCCTTGCTTGGCACTGTCACACCCGGAAGGGATGAGAGCATAATATTTTCGTTTCCCTCTTTGTTGCCTACGCCTAGCGCAATAGCACGGGATGAGGGTAAAAAGGGGTAGTGTGTGGGAAAGAATAGAATTAAGGAATTGACGCGATATTTCGGTATTGAGGAATAATTTGACTGAATTGGTGTACGATTGACACTATGTTATTTATTATAAGATTACTAGACGGGTCAAGGCGATCAGGCCTACCACGAATGCAGAATATTGCAAGTTGAATATTGAATATTGAAGAATGAATACAGAAAAGAAAAAGGTATGGTTAGCTTAGATTGGTTGTGTTTGACGCACGGTCGCTCGCTCGCTCGCTTGCGTGGATGTTTGTTGTCGCTCGCGTTACAAGGGCCTTTGCTTATAAGAGTCCAGCGCTCTTGGCCTGGAGCGCTCGCTGATACAATTGCTGGTAAGACGCTCGCAGGATTTTACGCTGGACTCTGTGTATACTCGACGTGTTTACTACGACGTGCACTACGCGTAGATAGAAATATGAACGGCGCGCAAGGTCGATGAATTGAGATTGATATTCGCGGACCGATGATAGAAATTATACAAGTGTAAAATAAAAGTTTTGTGACTCGAAAAATGAAGACGGTTCGTATGAAGGATAATCGGAGATATTCGTTAGGCCTCTGGGTTAAGACTTGATATACGGAGTGATTCGATTGACGGACATATTGGTTGACGGAAAACTGAGCTCTGAACTTGATGAAGATTGTCGGAAGACTGGGATTGAGACTTGATAGAAGAACTTGAGTCGATGGTAGTTGACGGGAGACTGACTTCAGGAAGGAAGTCTTCCTTGATATGAAAATTAGGCGAGGTTCAGTAGTGGGAGATAGAACCTCAGGGAGAGTGTGGTCTTGGTCATCTAGTTCTTTAGTGATTGGACCATTGATCGTGAAGATATCGGTTAATTAGCGTGATGGTCACGGTATGATGTGCGAATACTTTATAGATTCGTTAGGCACGTCGGTGGCCTTATTTCATGGCATCGGTTCTGACTAATATGCGTATAAAGAGAAGGAGACCTTTGTCTCGTGTTTCGGCGAAAAAGCACATGGGATATAGAGTTCGATATCAGAGACCTAAGCATTCGCATGGTTTGTGCTATGTCAATTTATGGCTATGGTGACTTCTCATATCGAGAGGTTTGTATATCGGACTACGCTGCGAGACCGGATGTCTTATTTTTCAGTCAGAGTTATAAATTCGTCGGAGCCGTCTAGGCTATGTTATGATGAAGTAATCTAGGGTCGAGGCTTTATTGGTTCTCATGCGGTTGGGCCGGCGTAGGATTTTTGAAGTCTGTTGATCGAGCTGATGGTTGGTTTTTCGTTCGACAGCTCTTCTTGGAATATGCGTCGGAGATCTTGTTCTTGTTGACAGCCAATGACATAGGAAAAGTCGATAACTGACGGTGCTGCTATCGTGCGTATATCGCTGTGGGTTGAATATGCGTGCGAAACGTACGCACGTTACTTTTTACGCGGTTATTCATCTCATTACTAGATTTATACATTTAATAATAAGCTTATAACGGCAAATGAGGATATTGGGAATAACCGAGAGAAGGCACATTCGCTAGGATGTAATAGCACGAGGACCGAATTTGTTTTTATTTGTGCCGCGGTTAGGGGTTAAAACCTTGTAAGCAAATTCATAAAAGTATTTTACAGTTTGAATTCTTCCAGTCCACTTTTCAAACGGCGTCATTACTCCAAGGCAGATGGATGGGCTTCTGTTCCATATGTAGATGGTTGTATTTATTGCTTCTCCCCAGATCGATGGCGGGAGCTTAGATTCAATTAATAGGCACCTCGCTGTTTCGATTAAGATGCGATTTTTTTTCGTTCTGCTACTCTGTTTTGTTCTAGAGTGTAACTATTAATCGTTAACCTATGTCGTTTTCCTTCTGATATTTATCGAATACACTATTTCGATATTCTTTCCCATTGACTGATTGAAGATATTTTATTTTCCCTTTTGTCTGCGTTTCAGTATAGCACTTGAATTGTCGGAATGCATCGAAAACTTCCCCTTTTTGTTTAAGTAATCAGAATTTGCACCATCTTGAGTTGTCGTCGATGAATTGCACCAAGTATTTTGCTCCTCCATTCGATTCCCCTCGCATAAGACCGCGTATGTCAGAGTGTATTATTTCTATCGGTTCTGACATTCTAATTGATATCTTTTAAAATTTCATCCTCGTAATTTTTTCTTGAACACAAATATCGCACGTAACTTTCTTTTGCTGGGTTTCCTAGATTCATACATTCTACTGTTTTCGTACGATTGCATTCTACGAGATCTTTTACTACTTAATTGGCGCATTTTTCGATGGCAGCTTTGTGTTGCCTGAACAGTTAATATATTTTCAGAATTGCCTACTTGCGGAGGAAGGTTGGGTCGTTGTTCACTCAATCGTAGGAGTACATAATTTCCATTTTTATTGATAATCCGTGCCGAGTCTTTTTCGAACATTACCTTGCATCCTTGATCAGTGATTTTTCCTACTGATAATAAATTAGTACGTAGGTCCGGGACGTGAAGTGTCTCTTGTAGGTTAATGGCTTTTGGCGTTTCTTCGAAATCACTTCGTATTTTTACGGCACCCTTTCCTCTTATTTCAGTTGACACATTACTAGCCAGATTCAGCTTCTCATTTTTTATTTCCTCTATTGTCAGGAACTCATTTCCGTCCTTACATAAGTGAGTTGAAAATCCGCTGTCTGGGCACCAACTTGTATGCCGATTGCTTATCCTTACTTCATAAGCTTCGTATTTCGTTCGCTCCGCTGGCGATACGTACAGGCTCAAGTTCTCCCCAGCATTATTTGCATTTGCGTTTGAAAAATTCGCCGCTTCATGCCCAAGCTTGTGGCAAATATGGCATATTCATATCAGAATGGTTCTTGCTCTGATGCACTGTTATTTCCTTCTTTATTCCAAACTTAACGTTTGTTCTTTATTTTTCTAGCGATCATTGCATTTTGAATGCTATTACATGCGTCGTTCTTTCGTGCGTTGGCTTCTTCCACGAGTTTTGTATGTAATATGTCTGAAGACGGCAAATCATCTCGTGATTCGATTGCACACCTGAAATGATCAAATTCTGATGGCAGACTATATAGTAACACGACTGTTAGTAAATCACAGTTGATCTCGATGTCCATTTCTTTCAATTTGCCGACCGTATCGAAATATTTCCTCAAATGTTCTTGCACGTTTCCACCGTTTTCCATACCATATTTTTACACGCGAGGCTTTACGAGCTGGTCCTTTCGACTGATATAACGTCTGACGTTTATGCCATAATTCGCTCGACGTATTACAGGCTTTTATCTGCTTTAGCTCACATGTACTAATCGATAAAAATATATCTGACTTTGTCTTTTTATCGTCGTCTTCCCACTTCTTTACTGCACGAGTAGATGCTGCATCGCCTTGGAATGCTTCCGGTTTATTGCTGTCTCCAATTGCGTATGCCCACGCATATTTTTTTATTAAAAGATCTTCCATTTGTATCTTCCATCCATCGTAATTATTTTTGTTTAGTAGTTAAATTTTCACGGACCCCAACGAAGACATTTCTTTCTTTTTTTTAATGATTTTTTTTCTTTAATATCACTCCACTTTTTGCCGTTATCTGGGCCCACCTGTTGAGATTTGATGATTAGTCGATGTGAAGTAATAAGACCTGATTAACTACGAATGAAAATTGAGTTACCATTTTATTGAACACGGTAACAATGCAATAACAACAGAGATTATTTCTCAACTGACGATTGTCTCTTGGTATAAACAACACCATAGCAACAAAATAAAATACAATCCGAGCGTCGCTTAATAGGCTACAATTTCCAACATGCTCTATATCTACAATTATAGACATTGCAGCTTGGCTATACTTCCTGTGTGTACCAATTCGATATTATGATCACTTTGTATTTTATAAGGGACCTCAAGATCCACCCAAGACATAAATGATTAAATAAATAATCAATTTCTCTGGTGTAAAAATTACAACAAAAATTCAGCTTCAGACCAATTGAATAAGAAGGATTTACACCTACTATCGAACGCAGTCGATCTTACAGCCGAAATAAAAATATTTTCGAGTGTCACATCCGGAAGGGACGTGGGCATATATTTTTTTGATTCCCTCTTTGTTGCCTACGCCTAGCACAATAGCACGGGATGAGGGTAAAAAGGGGTAGTGCGTGGGAAAGAATATAATCAAGGAATTGACGCGATATTTCGGTATTGAGGAATAATTCGACAGAATTGGTGTACGATTGACAATATGTTATTTACTATAAGATTACTAGACGGGTTAAAGCGATCAGGCCTATGATGAATGTAGAATATTGCAAGTTGAATATTGAATATTGAAGAATGAATACAGAAAAGAAAAAGGTATGGTTAGCTTACATTGGTTGTGTTTGACGGTCGGACGCTCGGTCGCTCGCTTGCGTAGATATTTGTTGTCACTCGAGTTACAAGGGCCTTCGCTCTTGGCCTGGCGCGCTCGCTGGTACAATTGCTGGTAAGACGCTCGGAGGATTTTACGCTGGACGTGTGTATACTCGACGTGTTTATTACGACGGGCACTACGCGTAGATAGAAATATGAACGGCGCGCAAGGTCGATGAATTGAGATTGATATTCATGGACTGATGATAGAAATTATACAAGTGTAAAATAAAACTTTTGTGACTCGAAAAATGAAGACTGTTCGTATGAAGGATAATCAGAGATATTCGGTAGGCTTCTGGGTTAAGTCTTGATATAAGGAGTGATTCGGTTGACGGAAATATTGGTTGACGGAAGACTAAGTTCTGAATTTGATAAAGATTGTCGGGACACTGGGATTGAGACTCGATAGAAAAACTTGATGTGATGGTGGTTGACGGGAGACTGGCTTCAGGAAGGAAGTCTTTCTTGATATGAAAATTAGGAGAGGTTCAGTAGTGGGAGAAGGAACCTTAGGGAGAGTGTGGTCTTGGTCATCTAGTTCTTTAGGGGTTGGACCATTGGTCGTGAAGATATCGGTTGATTAGCGTGATTGGTCGCGGTATGGTGTGCGAATACGTTACAGATTCGCGAGGCACGTGCGTGGCCTTATTTCAGGGCATCGGTTCTGACTAATATGCGTATGAAGAGAAGGAGACCTTTGTCTCGTGTTTCGACGAAAAAGCGCATGGGATATAGAGTTCGATATCGGAGACCTAAGCATTCGCATGGTTTGTGTTATGTCAATTTACGGCTATGGTGACTTGTCATGTCGAGAGGTTTGTATATCGGACCACGCTGCGAGACCCGGTGTCTTATTATTTAGTCGGAGTTATAAGATCGTCGGAGCCGCTAGTCTATGTCATGTTTAAATAATCTAGAGTCGAGGCTTCTCTTGGTCAATATGCGTGGGGACGGCGGAGTTTTTGGGGTCGAGTTGATGGTTGGTTTTTCGTTCGACAGCTCTTCTTGGAATATGCGCCTAAGATCGTGTTCTTGTTGACAGCCAATGGGATAGGAAACGCCGATGACTGTGGCGGTGTGGCTATCATGTATATATCGCTGTAGGTTGAATATGCGTGCGAAACGTACGCACGTTCCTTTTTACGTTGTTACGCGTCTTATTCTTAGATTTGTACATGTATAATAAGCTTATAACGGCAAATGAGGATATTGGGAATAACCGAGAGAAGGCATATTCGCTAGGATGTAACACGAGCATCTACATTCACATATTTTATTCGTAGTTACTTTTGTAATAATCTTTACATAAGAAGAAATGGTGTTGAAGTTTGCATCGTTGGAATGCAACGAAAGTTTTTTTTTCTACTTTGGTTTCCTTATTCTTATTATTGTGAAAAATCATTTTTCACACATTTATACTGTAGATCTCTGACTAATTGTCTTGGAAATAAGTGAGGGATTTTTGCAGGAAAATTAAAAGAAATAAAGAGAAATTCATAAGTATTTGTTTTCATTGCCATCCAACAATGCAAACGTCAATCTCGTAACAAAGGATAATAATCCCGTGCAGAAATGTGACAGGGCATTCCCTACTTTGTGTCGGGCCCTGACCAGACTTGCCTTGTATGATTTACCTGACCGGGCCCTCCCATGGAACAAACCAGGGACATCGCAGAATCGTTTTTTTTACCACTTACCCTGTATGTTTGGAAATTACAATCATCTGGTCGAGATACATTGCGAACAAGTACATCTTCACATAGTGTCTATCCCGCCAGAACATTGACATGTTCTGAAAAGTGGAGCCTGTCTTTAAAAACTAAAGTAAAGGTCCTTGGCTTTCCACCTCATGAACAATATTTAGAATTGATTGGGATGAAACTAATACATCTGTTGTAATTCTATTCATCATTAGAAACATTCATTTCGTCAATGATAATCAACGAGAATAACAATGCTTATAATAAATACCGGGATAGCGATAACTAATGATTCAAGCATAAATAGCCAAATTATTTTATGAGGCAAAGAAGTAAAGCGCCTTGTCGCCATGTTGCGAAGTATCAATGTTCTGGCCGGGAAGACATTACCTGATTGTATTTCGCCAACAATCCGCCAAGTGGCTACAAGCAAAGCGCTTCGCGTAAGCAAGGTATCATCGTAGGAGGATAAAAGTTCGGCCTGTGAGTTCTACCACGTACAGCAGTGCTATGCTTACAGCGTGCACTTACCCTTATGATTTTGCGATACTTGCGAAATAACCTTTTGCACTCTAGGCCTTTTTCGCTCGGATAGTGATCTGTGTACGTTTTTCTGTTTATTGCCTGTCAGGAAATGCGAACAAGCATATGTATACAGTCATATACTACCGTAGCAAGTAGATAACCAATGAACAATATCTTGTCGAAATAATAACTTGAATACACTCCCGATTTTTACCTCCTCAAGGATTCCAAAAACGCTGAAACGTCATTTTTTAATTTCCTCGATTGTACCTAGTTACTTCCCGATCTATTCCCTATAACTTTTCTGGTCATTTACCACTTGTTCTCCAGCCCGTTCCTGATCAGATCCTCAGAAAGCGAACGGTGAATCGGGACGTAGCGTTCGACCCATTACATTGCGAACCTATGCCAGGGTGGAAGGCCCGACCAGAGCCTAATATTATCTAGGGAAGGCAGATCAGGGGCAGTACTTTTTCCGGACGCAAATTTCTACACGGGAATCAAAGTAAATTAAATTTCGATATACGAATGTGTGAATTTACCAAATTTAATGGTTTCTTTTTAACATATCTCATTATATTTAGTTTTCTTAATCATATTGGGCAAATTGGATGATATTTTATTTGCATTCCATTTTATTTTATTTTATTAATTTATTTAGAAATCTTTTTTTTTATTTATTCATATTTTATATTATTTTTTTCGCGACTATAAAAAATAAAACTTATTATTCAGCACGAAACGTCTCGTGTCGGCGTCCATTCGCAAGTTCGTGCCTATCATTACACACACATATATGTATATATTTTTGAGGACGGTCCTTGAGATTTGTTTAACCGAACACACGTGTATATAGATATATATTCAGGAGCATCGGAAATCCTTGGTGGACTAAAAGCCCTCCGGGACTTTTTTTTCTCTCTTCCCCGCTATTCAAATGGCACTTCATTGTAAGGATCAAGTGTTTCATCAAGAGTGATCCAGTCACTTGCTTTTGACTTTTTTTATCATGCTCGAGCTTTCGGCCTAACCCCTCTATCGTGCATTGTCTCAATGCCTCGACGAGCATTCGCAAACGTATGCTTCTCCAGAGGGGAAAAAACGCACTTGGAAAGAAGAAGAAAGATATAGAAAAAAAGCCGAGAGAAAGAAGGGTTAGGCTAACGAGGATCGAGAAAGGAATAATTAAGGATGAATTGAAAGTTATTTCACCCCTGGGCAATTTTGTCATGAACCCCTTTTGATGCGTGGACGAATCGTTGCTTTGATTCGACACTCCTACAACTACGACAAATATCGCGATATCGAAGTTTGCATCGTTGGTATGCAATGAAAATTGATGCATTTTTTTATCGTCCAAGTATTTCAGGCCACGAAGATTAACGTTTTTTCGCTACGAAAATGAATGCTTATTTTTTAATCTACAAAGTTCTTTTTTGCTACGAAACTTAATAATTTTTAAATTTTCTACTTTTTCCTATGAATATTAATGGTATTGTGATTTTCCAAATTTTTTATGCCACTAAACTTAAGTTTTTTTGCCACGTTCAGCCTATGAAATTTTGTTTCCTCAATTTGTCCATGTTTTTTCAGCCACGTTTAGCTTACGAAAATTAATGCTTTTTTTATAATTGTCCATGTTTTTTTTTCCACGTTTAACGTATGAAACATAATCCTTTTTTTAATGGTCTAAGTTATGTGGCCACGTTTAGCCTACGAATATTTTCGTTTTTTCCTCATTTGTCCAAGTTTTATCGGCCACGTTTAGCCTATGACAATTAACCCTTTTTTTATTGTCCCATTTTTCCCCACGTTTAGCCGATGAAAAATTAATGCTTTTTTTCAATTGCCTAAGTTTTATTTGTCACGTTCAGGCTACAAAAATCCCTCGATCATTTTGTCAGGATCCTTACTAGAGTTCTAGTTAAATGAGCGAGAATATATTTTGGACGATTACAGCAATAAATAAATAATAAAATAAAAAGAATCTTTGCTCCATTGCAATGCGTAGAAAACTTCAACCCACCGTCGAGCATTTCGTTCGACAATTTTTTCTTCGCTCTTTTCGTCTTATAATTTCAAGGCAGAGAAACCAAATGTTTCATCAAAACGAGGGTTCGATACCTACGAACAAACGAGACAATAGAGATATTTTTCGATTATCATTTTACATCGTCTTATCTGGGAAATGGAAAAAAACGCGAGAAAAAGGAGATACCTTTCTCCGATGCAGAAAAAATAAATACGCTTTTACAGCGCGAGGGGGGGGGGGGGGGGGGAGGTCAAGTACTGCTATTACTGCCAGGGTCGTTTCTTCTTGCGCAGCACTTCTGTACGGAGAACGAGGGTTTTTTCCTCCCTTTTTCTCATTCGCAAGAGTTGGGAAAAAAACTCTGGACAAGTAACCAATTTTTCATGCGAATATTCGTGCATCGAAAAGAAAAGAAATTGAAGGCGGGAGAAAAAAAGGAAAATCAGATGCCTTTTTCAGCGAAGCTACACCCGTTTCCGGGGGTTGCTTTTTTCCTCTCTGAGAGCTCCTGCGCGTCTCGGCTGCTCGCGGGACCATCTTTACCACGAACAAGGAAATTTTTTTTTTTAAAGGGAACGTAAAGGTGGATAAAGTTTTGCCGATATTACCATCCCCCGAAAGTGTACGTGCATTTGCCATTGCCTGCATTTGTCTGTGTCCGTGTACTTACCCCTCGTTTGTCCCTCTCCGACAACAGCCCCGGTCCTCTCGTACTCCACGAGTGTTCACTCGCGCTGCGATTCGGCTATTGTTCCCTCGCCGTATCGAAGTAGCTCGAGGAAGCTGCAAAAAAAAATCATTTGAAAAAATCGACGAATGAAAAGGAAAAAAATGAAATAACTTTTGACGTGGTGCAAAAAGGAGGTGGTCGCCGAAAAACCCGTTAAAAATTATGTTTACGGTTGTATTGGAAAGCAGTGAATTGCTTGTCTATATTTTTTTCCACAAGTTTTAGAATATAATAAAAACGAGGAAATAAGAAGAAAGACTTTTTTTGTCCAGCGATGCAAGCTCCGGCTTTTGACGTCGTTTAATTGACAATAATGCGCGCACGTTGTCGCAATTTGCTGAGATTATTCGCGGTGGAACAAAAAATGATGCTGATGAATAAACGGGTCAGTGGGTAAATGTCGAAAATAAAAGGAATGAAGTTGTTTTTGCCAGCTTCTCTCAGTGATAAGGCCGCACCTGCTTTTTATAATTAATACTAAAAGGCGGCAGGGAAAGAAGCGAGTGAGCCATGTCGAGTGTTCGTATACGTGTAGTGTATGGGGCGGATAGTGGATGTTGCCTTACACTTGTAGCAGATATACGAGGGGAGCGAGAGAGAGAGGAAGCGTTATAGGTGCACACCGATGAATGCACAAGTCGCTGTGTACCAACGGTTGGTCCAAAGACAAAAACGAGCAGAAAAAAGCCAGAGGAAAATTACGATGCTTTTTTACGTTTTTTAATATAATATATAGGTGTATCATTTTTTTCCTACAAGCAGAATGAAGATGACGGTAAAGTTGCATCGTTGGAATGCAACGAAATATTCCTTTCCTGAATTACCCCAATTTTCTTTGGCAGGTTTGGGCTATAAAAATCACGCGACCATTTTGTAGGGTCCTCATTTAGCAACCTATAAACTAAATCTACAAAATATGATTTTCTATAATAGTAAAGATAAGGAAGTGAAGAGAATTTGCGTTGCATACTAAGGATGCCAATTTCAACCCCATGAATAAAGAGGGTCAATGATTATCGCACGAGCGAGTTTCAAACAATAAATTATTGTTAGAAATATTATCAATCAAGCAAATCACAATTTACTCGATTCCAGTCGAATTGTAGTACGAAATGAAGTTACTGGAAAATTTAATTTTTCTGTGATGCAATCTTACCAATTTTCCTAACTGATTTCTGCTTGTTTCACGAATTCGTCCTTCTCTTTAAACATTTTTTGTTGTTGTCATTTCCGAAAGCCAGAATGCATTCAATATTGTTTTTGTCACTTTTCAACACGAAAAGTGACGTTTTCTTTCAGCCTCAAAAGTTGAAATCATTGAATGTCAAAATAAAAATCACAACTGAACAATTGAAAGAAATTACTTTTTGGTTCGAACATAATTTTTTTAATTCTCAACATTTTCGAGTGACGTTTCTGCTTTCCTTAAAAAAACAGAAGAAAAAACATAATTATCCCGATACATATCATTGATATATGTAGCTAATTTGTTTCGTACAGGCTGTTTCGAAAAAGTAATTATTATTTAAAAGATTATCAATCAAGCAAATCGCAATTTATTCGATTCCAGTGGAATTCCCAAATTGTAGTACCATTTAGAATTACCGTAACATTTTATTTTCCACTAATGCAATCTTACCAATTTACCCAAATGATTTCTCGCTCGGACAATTTTCACAATTCCTTCATTGTCTATTAAAATTCTTTGTTGTCATTCCCGAAGGCCAGAATTCATCCAACATTACTTTTTGCTTCAAACACCACGACAAGTGACGTTTTCTTCCACCCTCAAAACTTGAAAAAATTGAATTTACAAATGAAAAATTAAACTGCACGATTAAAAGAAATTACTTTTTGTTTCAGTCATAACTTTTTAGTTACAATAATTATTGCGTGACGTTTCTTCTTTTCTCTAAAAATCGGAAAAAAAACAATCCTCTCGACACATATATTTGATTTGGAGAAAAGTCTGCCAGCGTGAGAGATAAATGAAAGATATTATCGGCTGAGAGGTGAAAGTCGTCGGAATATATTAAGGCAGGGGTGCTCAAGATTGAAGTATAGGGGAGGCCACAATGTCCCTGCAATTTACATGAACGTCACAATATAACGACGCTCGGATGTATAGAGAAATTGATTATTCGGTTGAGGGTGGCAGAGAAAGAGAAAAAGGACGAGAGGAGAACGGAGAAAGAGAGAGAGGAGGAGGAGGAGAGAGTCAGTGCAAGAGAGCAGAAGGAAGAGAAAGAGAGAGAGAGAGAGAGAGAGAGAGAGAGAGAGAAAACGAAAACGAAAGCAAAAGTGACGTGAGCTCGTATTGAAATTGCACCAAATTTCGTATGAAGAACCACCGTGTGTTCCGTTCTCTCTCTCTCTCTCTCTCTCTCTCTCGTTTATCTACTGCACAAGCTGTTACGATATGGTGGCCTCGTCACAATCGATTATGGCTACAGTAACGCTCTCGGTGGATTTCATGCAAACGATGTATAACGAGAACAGGCTGGTCCGGACGCATCTCTATACGTTGACCTGCGGGACCGCAATATATACACATACTTTCTACACGAGCGCAACGCTGTTGGGACAACAATTGGTTGAAAATGGTGGATCAAAAATTACGCAATCTAAAAAAAAGATGCATATCTCAGCTGTAAAAGTACGCCGAGTTTTTCAATGCTCGTATATACAGAAATAAGATTGAAATTTTGTTGGGAAGAAAAAAAAACTTTTTTTTCATTTCTTTATGTTCGTTCTCATCCAAAATCGTTTTTTGTAAATTCCGATTGCCAATGGGATTCGTAAGAAATCGTTTGGGTGATCGCCGTGACATAAATCGGTGAAAAAAACATCGGACAATTAAACACAAAAAGTAATTTCAAGGAGGCAAACTTTAACAGTATTCCCAGATTATGCTTAGTTGCAACTGTCGTAAAACAGCTCTTTTGGGGATTTTTTAAATAGAAAATTGAGATGTTCAATTACTCAAAAAATGAGGTATTTGAAAAAGTATCATTTGAAGAATACTCTGTAGTTATTTAGTCGAGAATTATTTAATTATAATCAATTTACAGCCGATGTCCGAGGAGCAACTCCCGAAGACGTTTTTTGCGGTGAGCGAAAGACCCTTCGAAACCAGGTTATCTCGTGTAAAAAAATCATACAGATTTCGTTAGTATATTAGTTTATCCAATAACTATTCGAAGGAACTTTTGAAATTTCAAACTTAAGAAAATGGCGCCTGTTCGGTGTGCGTCTTGATTTTTGCGAAAAAATGGGTATTTTTCGTTTATCAAATCGAAAATATAATAAACATAAAAAAAATCCTTCGATCAAGTACTATATTTTTACGTATACAAAAAGCCCTAAACAATTCAGAAAGGTCGATGCAGCAGCTTTTTAGATATTTGGCTCACCGACTTTGAAAACGTACTTTTGAGAAAAAAAGCCTTTAAAGTTTCGAATGACGTTCTGAGCGTTTCGACAGGCGTCAACATAACAGTCTATAAATTTGTCAATTTTGATGCGATCACCTTGAAATTTTGAGGGAAAATTTATAAGATGATATACTGTCAAAATATAGTTTTCACCAAGTCAAAATATAGTTTCCACTAATGCATAATATAGTTTCCACTAATTCCACTAATGCATAATAATATGCATAATAATATCAATTGGTTTTGTAAAAAGTGCCTTTTCGACTATTGCAACTAAGCGCCTTTTTTTAAAAAATCAACCCTAAGTCGGCTCCAATGTTTTTCTCCAACCAACCGAGAATTTTTTCACCATTCTCATTACAGATCTACAAGAGCAACCTACAGTCAATTCTTTAGAATAATAACAAATATAAAGAAATGCGAACAAAAAATGATATTCCTTGCATTCCAAAGACGCAAGGGTCGAGTCCCTATGACCGCACGAAAAAAATACTCGTACAAGTACCTCCCTAAGTGTGCGTCACCTTTGGGATAAGAAAAAAATCTATTTCCGAAAAAAAATCATCCAGACGATTGTACAGAGTGGAGGATATTGCTACCTCCTGGGCTTTCGAGACGGGCGAGAGAGAGAGAGAGAGAGAGAGAGAGAGAGAGAGAGAAATAGAGAGAGCGATAGGGAGAGGTCATGCACGTGGGCGAGCTGCTCGATGAATCGTCAATTATCGATATCAGAAAGGAAAGGTTCTCCATCGGTCATCGGGTCCGGCACGGGTCGAGAAACGGTACACGAGCGGAGGAGAGGGGGGAGCAGAAAGGGTTACTTAAAATTTACGAGATTTAATTGAAATTCGGTCAACCTTGTACTTCCGGTCAACGCTCATCTGAGCCTTCCCTACCGTGCGAGATCCGTCACTGCCGTGATAACTTCCGTACCCTCATTTTTTTGTATTATCAATAGGACCGGCGGCAAAAGAATTTGTCGGGAGGAGAAAAGAATTAATCAAAGTACCGTAATAAATAAAACAAAAATACTCCGAAGTGGAATGGCGTTTGAGGAATCATCGACGGCAATTTTAGATCGATCGATCTCTTTTGTCTAAAACGAGAGAGAGAGAGAGAGAATGAGAAATTGTTCGTTATTGAGAAATCGCACGATCCGTTTTCTCATTGGCCACAAATCAGTCAGAACGCGGAAATTGATGTTTGCCTGCGTGCAATTGGGAGTGCCAGAGTGCCAAAGAGCTAAAGCGGATGGCGTGGTAAGTTTCTAGCCCATGGCCCAGAAAACAGAGCAAGGGAGAGAGAAAAAGGCAGAGAGAGAGAGAGAGAGAGAGAGGGAGAGGAACGAGGGATCGATCTTTCACTGCGACGAAGCTCTCGCAATTTTATTTCCAGATCGTCGCACCCTTCCTCATACAAGAACCGTGGAAAGTCCTGAATGCACAGAGAGAGAGAGTGAAAGGGAGCGAGAAAGAGAGAGGCAAAAGAGAGGCAAAAAGGCAAAACGTGTGTGACGCAGTCAGAAAAAAAAAGAGCGAGAACAATTTTTTTTCTTCAAAATAACCCAATGACTGCTGTAATGATTTTTTTCGTTTCACCTCAATCATTTTTCCAGATCCAAATCACGCTGACAGCTGCGCCACAACGATATTTCTCTATCCTCCATCGTGAGGATTAAAAAATTGAAAATCATTTCGATCGTTTGTTTATTTGCTAGTAGACATATCAAATAATCGGATTTGATTCCCGTTGACTATTCAGCACTGCGAATTTAATGGAAATAACTGGGAAAATCTGATCGAAAACAAAATATAGAAAACCAGGTGAGAAACGGCCGGGAAATTTTGTGGCGCATTTTCATTTTGACAAGTACTGGATTCACATATTCTGGTGTTCGCATGCGTTTTCTCGCTTGTGAAATAATCCGAAAAGTTTTCCAATTTCCCACTAGACGTGTTCGCCCTTTACTCCACACACACACACACACACACATATGATCATATATATGACCTCATTGTACATTACAATATAGCATGAACCCTTTTCATTCGTGTCTCCCGCCCTCTGTACCTTCCTCATTTACAGGAGTGTTCGTTTCCTCTTGGAGAACGAAAAGCTGGGTTTTCGTTTCCTGCGTCATTTTCCGATTGTGTGGCTTTTCCACTTATTCTTTTGGCCTTTGGAATGAAAAAAGTGTGGGAGATAGAGGAAGAGACAGGCAACACGAGAAAATCGAAATCGCGATAACACCGAAAAATTCTCGCTGCCGATGTCGAACGAAAAAAGGATCTCCATTAGCAATTGCATTTTATTTTTCATCTCGTGCAACGATACCATACAATAAAAGTCTCTTGTTACGATGAACCGTCCGTATTTTTACATTACATTTTGCCTCAACAATACATCGAGGCAATATGCAATATGATGGTGCAGGAGTTTGCTTGGGCTCGCTTAAATGCAACAGAATACTTTTTTATCCTTCATTTTTTTTTCTACTGAAAAAATGAAAATTCTATTGGTGGATCTCCAACGGTACTGCAAAAAAACGTTCGACTGATACATATGATCGAAATCTGCCGAACGGAAAAAAATGTGCAATACAGAAAAAATTTGTTCATTGCGTTCCAGAAATGCAAAGTTGAACATCGTGCAATGTAAGGTGAAACTTTTTAGCGATTTTATGTTTCCGCTGACGAGGGAGCCAAAAAAAAGTGCATGTCAAAGGACTGGAGAGGGTTGAAATACCACCAAATCGATTGTGTTTTATTGCTTATAACATGGCCGCGAATAAATATAAAGTATTCTTCTTTTAGGGAACTTTTTTACGACATTATGAAATAGGAAACGTTCCGGAGATTTATTCCTAGATGGATAAAATCAGGGCACCAACGTAATGAGGCAAATGCACAGCGGTTTGAGCCTGGGCTCGAATAAACCTCGATACCTCGAAAACAGCTGGAGATATCAACTTGAAATTGGCACAGAGATTGTACAATACTGCGATGCTTGCATTGTACCATCTGATTGAAAAAATGTATTCTAACAATATTATAACAACAAATGACTCGTATTTTTCATCACCTGGGTGCCATTTTGTTAATTTTGTTCGCACTTTCAATTTTTGTAGGTAGTCTGCGAAGAAGAAATATGCCTAGGATTTCCCAAAATCCTCATCCAATAAAGTGCTATCCTGAAAAAAACCGGATTTGATACGGTTTGACTTACTTCTCTGGGGCCTTGATATTAGATGATATTAAAGTTCATTTTCCATTTTCGCCTCTAATTAAAATGTCTTCCGATAGTTGGGTTGTTGGTCTCTAATGAGGATCTTCAAAAAAGGTTAAAGTAGTTTTAGCAATTAGAAAAAAAAAATCTTTGCATTCCAACGATGCAACATCAATACCATGATGTTATTGAGCCTCACTAAATGTCAAGAAATGTTCTCATCTTATGATGTCACAATAAATACCCCTACGAAAGCAAAAGTTTTATATTTATTTACGATCTCATAATAAAAAATTGCAAAACAATTTGAAACGATTTAAAAACTCCCTAGTCCTCGTCAGCGTAGCTGAAACGCGGTTGCGAAACTCGTAACGATCTCATTCGTCCTAATGAAGCAATGGAGTATGATAAAAGCAAATATGTACGATTGAAAAAAAGATCGAAACCGTTATGGCAGCAATGCCGATCGGCCCTCAGGGGATACTTTTACACGCGACGTATACAATGAGAACAGCACATATATGGAATTGTATCATAGACACGTGCAGCTGTTATGGTCCAGGCTGCGTACGACCTTGACGACGCGACTAATGTGTCTCGAGGGGTGGGCATCCATTTATGTTCATATATATATAGGTGGATCCGTATAACATTTATTTCGCATTAGTTTACAGGGGCGGATTTTCCATTGCGTATACAATACAAGAACTGATCCTCTCACCATCCCTTGTCAAAAATCTGGCACGAATATTTACCGAAAAATCAAAAGCCCGGGACGTGCGATTCTATTCCCACGAGGGACTGGGGAAATCCTATTTCTCGTTTTCTTCACTTTACGGCGGCTGGTGGAAGGGGAACAGGAGGGGTGGTTGCCAAACGATCGATATTACAACTTGTGTCAATTTCGACGATTTTTTCCGAACTTATAATTTATTTATGGGTCTGAAGTTTGCATCGTTGGATGCTTACAAAATTGTTCGTCACTCATCAATTTTTTGTGTATATTTGGACTCTAGAATATCTGTGAAGGTCATACAAAACATTTTTTTTTTATTTGAAGTACCAGTATCTTTATTTTTTTTTTCAATTTTCAGATTATTTTTCCAAATTTCAACCCTTCAATAAGGGTGAACCCTTATTGAAAAATTGAAATTTGAAAAAAAATCATACCTCGAGTGATAAAGACACGCGTATCTTTTTTATTTGCGCTCTTTTTTTAGGGCCTACGAAAAGCCACAAAAATGCCAACGATGCGAACTTCAGACTCGTATTCACTTTCGTATTTTAGCCGGTGTGCGATTATACTTCCGTACTTACAGTTTTATTCGATTGATGTTTTACTGAATTTTTAATCATTCCCGTTTTTTATTGGTTCAATTTCTTTATTTGGCGAACAATTCATTTTAATTAATTAATTCTGGAATTTCGGGCTTTGAAATTGAATTAGAGTGGAAAAAAAGGCTCGGCTTTCCAATCAACGAAAATGCAATTATATTCTGCATTGATCCTCGATTCGGTATTTTCCAATTCATGCTTGACAAAGAACGTACCGAGTTCAATAAAAATCGTATCAAAATTTCAACGTAAACCCATGAGAATGTCAATTGTACGAGATGGAAAAACCCGACTATAATAGACGGCAAAATTGTCAGTGATCGAAAAAATGCATCAAGTTTAAATCAACGTATGATGTTGAAGTTTGCATCGTTGGAATGCAAAGAAAGTTACTGTTTCTTCTATTGCTCATTTTATTTTCCCCAAATTAGGGTACGAAAATCACCCAAACGCTTTTTATTATCTTCACTAGAGATCAATGACCTTAATCTTAAAAAAAAAGATAGATTATGATAAAAAGGAAGAAATAAACAAAATAGAGAAGATCTTTCGTCGCATTCCAACGATGCAAACATCAACACCAAGGGTTGCGTAACGGATGAAAAAATATTCTCTAAAAACTCAGCTGCGGTCCATTGCAAAAAAAAAAACAAAAATGCACATGGCTATAAAAGTTTTATAAGCGGTCAATAAATAAACAAAGCTGCGCTAAAATTGGGCTCCAAATTCGATCCAAATCGGATGTAACTTCGACTCGAATTCGGCGAGGCGCGGTCCTTGCCAAGTTTCGCATCTCAATTAGGGGCACGATTGAAGATTAATCGGTCGACTTGGGACAACGAGATTCGCGCAATAACGCAATCGTATTTCGGCTCATTGCAGTATTGGGTGGTGTTGCGAGATGCGCCCGAGCACTAATTAATACAGCGACTGATGTTCTCGGCCCAATTACGCGAATTGTGAGAACGTGTGTGTGCTCGATGCACACGTAGATTGTGCATCTTCGAAGCCACACCTGACGCAATTGCTTTCCCGCAGTCTCTGCACATGCACGAGGCGTTCCATAATAAATTGACCCATAGATTCTTTTCGCGTCGAGAAATTAATATTACTTTCGCTTTGTTTTTAAACTGATTGCAATGGGATTGGAAAGTTTGATATAACTTTCAATATAAAAGTGATCAGCATTTTAACAGATCCAGGTGTAGACTCTCGCTCGGCTCTGTTATTTTGACGTTGATTTGGATATCTGACATCAAGTGTCAGAATTCCAAACAATTTTAATATTTAAGGGGAGAGATACCTTTAGAGAAGGAAAAACATCTCTGCGTATGAGTGTTAATGGAAGAAAAATCTTTGTTGGTTGTTTCAGGTTAATTTCGCCGAAGATACGCGTTACGCCGTCTGACAACATCCGCCGCGACCCATTTAGAAGGCCGTTTAAAGATTAATAAATTAAAAAATACCATGTAACAGCCAAAAGTAGTCATAAAACATACCCTACTTTTCAAGAATGGTTAAGCAATTTTGCATTAAAAAGAAAATCCGCCATTATTTCCTCGCCTAAAGGTAACTGCCCCCTTAACATACTAAAATGATTTGCCGCGATGAAATTATATACCAATGCAGCTAAGTATACTGAACGCCAATTGGACAAATAGATATGAGGAATTCAAAATACATCTTTGACTTGAATATCGCGTGCGTGCCATTCGCCGACATTTTGACACTTAGATTTGGTGACCTAGTTAATTTGCCTTCAGTTCAGGATCGTTGCGAAAAGAAGGATACCAAGCCCAACAAAATTATCGATAGAATTTGATTTCTTCTGTTGAATGATTTAGCGACATCGAGATGCAATGAGAATATTTTCAATTTTGGACGATCAAAGTGAAGGCAGCGGAAACGACATCGGCTATGAAAAAACGGGTACAGAGTAGCAAGGAAAGTTGTACCAAAATGGAAGAAAAGTGGAAAATGGTTCAAAACGGAAGTACCAAAATGAAACAAGAATGGCAGTATCAAAGTGCACAGAAAGTGAGAAATGGTATAAAGTGGAACCAAAATGGAAAATAGTTTAAAATGAAAGTACCGAAATGGAAGAAAAGTGGAAAATGATTCAAAATGAAAGTACCAAAATGGAACAAAAATGGAAAATGGTTCGAAATGGAAGTATCATGATAGAACTAAAAGGGAAAACTGTTAAAAATGAAAGTACCAAAATGGGACAAAAATGGAAAATGCTTCAAAATGGAACGAAAGTTGAAAATGGTTAAAAAGGGACCTCCAAAAATAGAAACAAAGCGGGAAACACATTTTCCACCCCGGACGACTATAGTTTTCGATCTTTGAATTTTCTTTTCTTCCCCACAAGTCTTCAAACATTGCGATACTATTACAGTATTCATCTATTTTGTATATATGTAATTATCAATCAGCAATAACTCAACATCCGTCACCATGAAATGGTCCTTGAAAAAAAAACCGCAGATAGAAAACTACAAAAAAATCCCTCAATTTGCAATCATTTTTTCACTCCCTCTAATATTCCCGAAAAAAACCATTCATATGCATATCGTTGGGCGAGACCTTGGAGAGTTAGAATTTTCATGACGGAATTCAGTGGCGAAACGAGCAATGTCATCATCGATTTCTGATTCGAAGTGGAATGTCTCATATGTGTGCGCAACCGAACCATCATCGTTTGAGGTTTCGGGAGCATTTGAAATTCCCCCTAGCGTATCCTCCGAGTCTCTGAGTAAGCACTCAATCGTTTGTAAAGTTCAACGCGCTACCTACCCTCTGAAGCCAATATTGATTTGGGCGGAAGAACATACACCGATCGTTACAAAAAAAATCCGTGCTATTGTTGTTGATCAGTGATCTTGCGAGGTCGTACAAGCGAAGTGATCTATCAGTACGTCTATTTCGTAAGACATTCAGAAGCACCAAGAAGGCGCCTTTCGAGTTATTGATTTGGTGAACAAACGAGGCTCAAGGATGATCAACAATTGAGACAATTGATAGAGGACGAGGTCGTCAGGTTATTCGAGAAAATGCGTGCAACTTTGGGTGATGAAGCGCGACAAAACATTCAGAAAATTCAAGAAGAAGATAAGAAGACGTTCCATCGGAAGCAAAAGCCGGCTGAAAAATATGCATTTGGAGATTCAGTTGCCATTCAAAGAACGCAGTTTGGATGAGGTCTGAAACTGTACCCTACATTTTTGGGACCGTACAAGATAATTATGGTCACGAGGAACAACCAATATATGGTGGAAAAAGTTAGAAACCACGACGGTCCGAATCGCACGAGCTCCGCTGCTGATTTCATGAAGACTCGGACAAAGGCAATCGACTTCGATGAGGTGTTCACCCACGAAAATGATTTTTTTAAAGAATCCAGTGACGAGTGAAAACATGGTACCTAGGGCGATAGCAATGCGGGATGGCAGATTGTGGGTTTAGCGATTTGTGCGGGTGACTGTGTGAAAAGGGGAATAAATGTTACGAAACAGTGAGAAGTGCTGCGTGTGGTCGAGAAGGCGATGTGTCGCCAAAGATTTCATATAAGAATCAGTTTATAGACGAAATAGAAAACTCTAGGGCGAGCGAAGTGTTTAGAGCGAATGACAGATTTATGACGAATGTGTTTATGCGTGAGTGAGACTGCGAGGGTTCCTTGGAAGAGCGCGGTTGACCAGTGTGGCGAGCGGTTAGGTCACCGATGAAACAAAGAGTGCATAGAACGAGTGTTGGTGTGACAAAAATGAGTGTAAAAAGTAAAGAGAGAAAATGAGAATATGCCCGGATGAAATGTCGAAGAGGCGAGCAGTCTAAGATGAAGTTCGAGAGTGTAAAAATCGACAGCAGTTTGACTCATTTTATGTTGTAATGGCGTTGTATTTCGTATGCACTATATTAAAACGTATTTATATTTTCTTGCATTAAATATCCTACTGCATGATTATGATCCTACAAATTTGTTTTAAAAAAAAGCCGTGCTATTTTTGTTGATCAGTGCTCTTGCGAGGTCGTACAAGCGAAATAATCTTTAGTACGTCTATTTCATAAGAAATTCTCGTTGAGGCAGCGTGGCCGAGCGGTCTAAGGCGCTGGTTTTAGGCACCAGTCCGAAAGGGCGTGGGTTCGAATCCCACCGCTGTCAAAAATTTTTTTCCTCTCGAAAGATGATAAGACGATCGTCTCGGATCGATACGCAAAGACGGAGAACACAAAATAGAAATCTCATGGTTGTTCTGCGTTGTAAACATTAAAGAACTCTGTGCGAAGTTGCGCAATCGCCGAGCTGCTGTTGTGTAGAGCTCTACGTTTGCGGCAAGTATACAGCGCGTAAGAGATAAGATTTCAGGGGGGCTTTTACGATTCCCAGTTTGGGTGAAAATGACAAAAGTAAGCAGCTCACCGCATTACGGCAAGTTTCACCTAGAGAAAACGGGAGATTATTTACGTGAGTTTTCTCAGCACGAAATTTCATGTCGAAAATCGTAGTGCGCATGCGTAAGCGTTTTCCTAAAGCAGCGACGACATATCCAAAGCTGTATAATAAAACGAGTTACTAAGAAATTCTTTATTCAGAGAGGGCAACACCGCGTCGAAAATACTTAACAATAATTAGCAACTTAAAGTTTATACCGCAGACAGTATAGTATTATTATTCGATAAGAATGAATAATTTGATGATGATTGTGCTATTGCCTTTCTTTGGATTGTTTCTGTGGTCCGCTCCCGACCAAGTTGAAAAAGGTGGAAATTGAGACCCAAATGTTGTCCTGAATATATCACGTAATAGTTCGATTTATCAATAATAAACGATAACCCTACCACTGTGCTATAACAATTTCCTTATATTTGAATATGTGATACAAAACTTACTAGTATTTCTTGTATTTGAACTACTGTACGGTAATCTGCCTCGTGCAGATTACCGTACAGCAGTCTTCGTGCTCTTTCGTGCTCTTTCGTCGGAATATTTCCGACAAACAATTCTCCGATAATATTACGTTTTATAGTTTACTAGCTTTTACCCACGGCTCCGCCCACGTTAAAATTTGGCTACTACCATTTTTGTTTTCCAAAGACTCGTCAAATCCTTTACCGAATTGTCTGTCAAATCCAATGGAGATCACTTCGTATTTCAATGAATCAGAAAATTATAATGCGTTAATTGGTCAGATTTCTCTTTCGTTCAGTAATTTCTTCGGAACTACATTTGATGTCAAGTCTCTTGTCAAGATGGAAAGTAAAAAATGAACTATGCAGCTACTTTCATACCTGAAATTTGTAGGTTTCGTCATCTGTCACGAGACCTCATGCACGAAGGTAGAGTATGCCATATAATAACAGCTATGAATGTATCCTGCAACGGTGCAACCTTCAGTATCATTCCTAATAGCTACCATTTGATGTTCTCAAATGAACATTTTCCAAAACAAAAATTAAAAATATCATATCTCCGATTCTATTAAATAAGAACAATATCAACTGTTTTCTATTATATTTAATTAGTACGCTATACGAATTTAAATTTCATCATTATGTTAGATTTGAGTATAATATTATAATTAGAAAAATATAAGATATTAGAGTGAAAACTATCCTATGTGTTAATCCAGGTCATAAGCTATCTACATGTTAAATTTCATTGAAATCGGTCAAGCCGTTATGGCGTGATTGAGTAACAGTCTTTCAGATTTATAATATTCGTGTAGGATCACAATCATGTAGTAGCATATATAATGCAAGAAAATATGAAACGTTTTAATGTAGTAAATACGAAATAAAAATTACAACATAAAATGAGTTAAACTACTCTCGATCTTTACGCTCTCAAACTTCATCTTAGACTGCTCGCCTCTTCGACACTTCATCCAGGCACACTCTCATTTTCTCGCTTTATTCTTTTACACTCATCTCTGTCACACCAACACTCGTTCTATGCACTCTATGTTCCATGGGTGACCTAACGGCTCGCCACATTGGTCACCCGCGCTCTTCCAAGGAACCCTTGCAGTCTCACTAATGCATAAACACATTCGTCATAAATCTGTCATTCGCTCTAAACACTTCGCTCGCGCTAGAGTTTTTTATTTCGTCCATAAATTGATTGTTATTCGAAATCTTTCGCGACACATCGCCTTGTCGACCACACGCAGCACTCCTCACTATCTCGTGACATTTATTCTTTTTTTCTCACAGACACGCGCACAAAACGCTAAAGCCACATTAGTTGGGATTTTAATGTGATCATTCAATTTAATATTAAATATTAATATAATTAATGTGTCATTTTTATTTTTTATTTACTGAGTGCTAGGTATACCCTTGTAAGTTATTAACCCTCAATCCATGAAGGGTTTTTCGGCACACTCAATCCATGAAGGGGGGTCATTTTCGTCTGCGCGCTACCACACCCAGAATTATTGATAAACAAAATCTGTAAAAATTCATGGTTCATTCTTAGAATGTACTTTTGAAGGATGAACAGGAGTTTTTCGGATATTGTTATTTTTAATATATATTTTTCAACAGATATCAAGCAATGCGCGGAAAAAATGCGTTTTTATAATTTTTGCCCGTCCAGATTTGACCCCCCTTCGTGGATTGAGGGTTAATATAATTAATGTTTAATTTCATCTAATATTAAATATTTGATTTTATTAATATATTATTTATTTTACTATAGTTTATTTAAATTTTTTTACCTTTTATTTTACTAGTTATCTATTAATAATAAAGCTCGTTTTAAAGTCCAAGTTTACCTACAACGAGAAAATTTCGATAATAGAAGACACCGGAAAACGATAATAAATTTACTTCTTTCATGCTTGCAGTTTTCAACAAAAACTTAGTAATCACTTTTATGCATTTTGGTCGGCTCGCTGTCGCTCACTGATACATGTACTCATTTGTATTTTTATTATTAAAATTGGCACGATATTAAACAATCCAATTTATAGATTAAGGTTCGCCTAGTGAATTTTTTTTTTTTAATATCGATGTTTGGCTGTCGACGGATTTTCAAAGCATAACGTTTGCAAAATATTCTGTGAAAGTTTCATGTCGATCTGTTCAAAATTTATGTTATGTTATCTGTTCAAGTTATGGACGTTTATACGTCGGTTTCGCCCACCAGTGAACTTTAAACACGTTGCTCTCAAAATGACGTTTTCAAGACCGTCAACCACAATATCTTAAAAATCACCGATCAACTTAAAGTTTTACAAGCTTCTTTTACATGTCAAAAAGCAGGGCTAGAACAAAGGTTTTTTTTTCGCTGCGTAGTTTTGTTTTTATCAACGAAAACAGAGCGTTTTTCATCGAAAATCGACACTTCCACTTTGGACTGTGGCCATCTTTCAAAAATTGATATTTTATTAAATCTTTCGTCAAAGTACTAGATAAATCTTGCAAAAACTATTTTGAAACAGCGGTCTGCACCAACCATGGTATCTACCACATTAATGAATATTTTTCCATACAAAAATTGTAAAAGATACTTAAAACCATACTCTTCAATGTAAAAACAAAATATTGAAACCCTGCACACGAGTTCCCAGGAAAAAATCACGAAAATTCCTTTTTTTCCGGCCACGGGCAAGGTGTAACCTTTTCTTTTTTCTTCTCTCGCACCCAATTTATTCTCCCATACTAGCTAAATACGACATATTGTCCATTTGATTAAGTATTCTGCCTAATTAATACGATCCAATACCGTCAATGTCTCAAGTAAACGCAGCTCATGCATTAATTCAATCTTGTACACCAAACTAGTCCGCAATTAACGGCTACAAAGCGTAGTTTACAAAGTGAACCGGTAAATTTGTCTCCATCGTGACGAGATCGTTCTAGGTTGTATATGGTGATTAAGATCACTCGGATTGCTGATTGTGCAACATAACCTGTCGTGTGTCTCCAGAAAGGGTTGTTTCTCCCTCGTCGGGCTGTCTACATTTTCCTCCCTTTTTCTCTCTTACCATCTCTGCATGCGGTTTCACCATGAAAGGATAGTGAGTGATCGCTTTCGGGCTTGCTGTGTATACCAGGCCTCTCGCACTTCTCTTTGTCCTGAAAGTCGCGGTGGCGCAACTGGCGCGTGCAAACGACTCGCCGCGAACAATAAATTGCTTTGTTTCTACGAGCTTCCATAGCCCATTTTTCTCACTCAATCGTCTGACGATTCGTTCGCTTTGTTTCGTCGGCTCTATTCACTATATACGTATGCACCTCTGCTTTTATACATACATACATACGTATATGGATATCACGTACATTACGGTGGATATTACTGAATTACAATTAAAAATTACACCCAGATAAAATTACATTGAAGGGGGAGAGGAAAAATACCTTAAGGCGAGGAAAAAATTTGCTGATTTTCATGGTTTTTCTTTTAAAGAAAAGATTTCTTCACCATTTTTGAGACGTAGAGTATGTTTTATTACTATTTTTGGCTGTTACATGGAATTTTTAAAAAACTGCATCTTCAAAACTGGCGTGACGTGTAGCTAAAAAACTAATCGACCGATTCTGATGAAATTTGGTGTAAATCTTTCTTAACTTACTGTCTAAAAAATGACCCTAAATGTTTTTGAAAATATTTTTTTAGTTTTTTTTTTATTGCGAAATGTAGGCATTTTTCCGGACAGTTCAATCTTTTTGAACATTTTCGACATTTTTCACTTTTTCTTGATTCATCTTCTGCGTATGAGTGTTAATGAAAGAAAAATCTTCGTTGGTTTTTTTTTCAAATTAATCCCGCCAACGCTTCGTGTCACGCCGTCTGACAACATTCGCCGCAACCCGTTTAGGAGACTATGCCATACCTCCGCCATTTTTAAAGATTAATACAAAAAATACCATGTAACATGGTATTTTTACACAGGTCTGAATCTCCAAAATCATGAAAAAATCTTTCCTTTTAAAAAAAATTCCTAAAATGAGAATTTTTCCTCGCCTAAACGTCCCCCCCCCCCTTAAATTATGAAAATAAACAACGTACCTGCAACTGCAATAAGAAAAATGAAAATAAAATGTTCAAATGACTGTTTCCCACTGTGAAAAAATATAATCTTACGTAAAGATGCGGAAGAAATGAAAAAAAAAATTGATTTACAAGCAGTGAAGGGCCTCGACCCTTGTTATTAAAATACACAAGTATTGAAAGGTCTCGACCCTCGTCTGATGTTGAATGAATTTGAAGTCCGCATCGTTGGAATACAACGAAATTTGATATTTATAAATTGGTTCAATTTTTATTGGCATATTCCACCCACAAAAATGCCTCAATTATTTTTTCACGAAACATATTGAGAGACTAACATAGAGAGAACTTGCCCAAAATATTTCGAATAATAATAAAAATGAGAAAATGAGAACATGAAAGAGAATTTTGGTTGCATAATATATTGTATTTTGTTGTATGCCATGACAATTATTTTTTTCCCATTGGTCCAAATTATTTTTGACAGATTTTTTAGGCTATGAAAATCGGTCGAACTTAAGAAGAAAACGTTTCGTTATATTATTAGAAAGCTGCTACTTGAATATGCAAAAAAGGTTTTGAATTCTAATGAAAATGATGAAATAAAGAATAGTAATGAATTTTCGTTGCGTTGCAACGATACAAACTTCAACGCCATTGTTATTATATAATTCTACACACCGTGATGGAACGAAGCACGTTGTTCGGATGAAAAACTCTGTTAGTTCCGTCATTACGAATATTTGTCGATTCAGGGACTCGGCGATGAAAAGTCAATTAAAAAAAAAACCTATAACCTATAATCACTTTTCCCAAAACAAAGACTATTTGACTATCGATATTACTGCATACGTGTAATGACGTCCAATGAGAGAGAAAAAAAAGACGAAAGACGCTCGTTATTTTTATTTTTAATTTAAAAGAAAAATTGGAAGAAGGGGAGGATGCGAACGTAAGCCAGACTGAGTGAGCTTGCCACGTGACAATTGCTAATAACATCGATGGGTCGCGTGGCGCGTGAATATGAGAGTGTCCTTTCTGCTCATCCCCTTTTTCACCCTCCTCTCTTCGTTTCACTTGCTCTCTCTCTCTCTCTCTCTCTCTCTCTCTCTCTCTCTCTCTCTCTCTCTCTCTCTCCCTCCCTCTCTCTCTCTTGCTCTCCCCCTACCTCAGCGTACTTTAATCCAAACAGCTGGCACGTTCAATTTGGATCGCATGGCAACGACATATCACGAATGCACTTTTAATCCAGTAAACAAAAAAAGTGAACCCAACGATTATCAAAAGTATTTTTTTAATCAAACCAACACTACATTTCTCTCTTGCATCACTACGCAGTCACATGCGGTTCCTTTGGCCGCCACTTTTTTTTAATTACAAAAATGAAAACAAACAGACCGCAAATACAAATTAAAGCTAGTATCAAGGTCACCGTAAATAGTGGTCAACATTTGACAAAAAATTATTTATCTCGTTCACCAGAAGAATAAATGGAACAGCGTACTTCGCCCATCCTCGTTGCAAATGGAAAAATTCAAAATCCAAAAATAAGAGTCCAGGTTTCTCAGTGCGGAAAAACCACTACGGGCATCGTAGAAATTGCTCCGTAGTTCCGTCAATCTCGCTCGCCTCGTCTCCATTTTCGTATAAAAATCATCGTTCCATCGTTTCGAGACCTGGCTACTGACTATCCAGGTCGCATGAGAGAGGGCAGGGGGGGGGGGAAGAATTGGAGCAAAACGGGATGGGACGAAGAGAAACAAAACCGAATAGAAAGAAGAACAGCCGCGCTATAGTAGAAGCCTGATTGCTTATTCCGGATTTAGGGTGGACCATGAAGTAGTCGGACAATTGGGAAGGCCTGTGCGACTATGAAAGTTATGCTTTATTTTATGTAGAAGTATTTAAAAGCAGGGCATTCTCAATGAGAGCTTATAACTTTCGCATCAAACTTTGCATTAATTGATTCTGCGCTTCGTAAATTGGTAATCAAAATACGGAGTTTACATTTGAGTCTTGAAACTTTAAACGCGTTTTCCTGAAAACCACTTTTTTCTAAACCTCGCCGAAATAACTCATAAACTATGTGATGGATCATTTAAAAATATAGCATACTTTTAGATAACATGATTACCATCAACGTAAACCTAACGGTCCTCGAACATTATTTATTTAAATTACTTTTTCATTGACAAATACTATAGTGAACATTTCATGAAAAATCGAACATTTTCTTTAACGTGGTATCCCTCTCTGGAAGTCCACTTTGAGGGGTCAGAATTATGATTTTTTTCGTAGTAACACATTGGTTGGAAAGAAGTTATATTTTCCTAGCATGTTTTACACATGTCTGTGGTTACAATGTAATTTTTTCGGAAGAAAATCTTTCAAAGTATCGATGGTGCTGCCATTGGCGTTGCAGTCCTCCAGTGGCGAGGTCCGAAACGGCGTGATCTCTACCAGGCTCACATTTCATTTAAGAGGGAATGACACCCTATCGCGGTCGGTATGGTAGAACAATTATAGATTCCCAAAAATCTCTGAACCGGCTCTTCAGATCCCGTCGAAACTTTGCCAAACGACGTCAAATAAAAAGACGAATAGCTGTCAGCCCTTCAAATTTTCTGAATTCGAAAAAAAATGTAGATTGGCTTATCATAAGCCAATTTAGTTTTTTTTTCCTCAAATTCAGAAAACGTGAAGGGCAGACAGCTATTCGTCTATCTATTTGACGTTGTTTGGCAAAGTTTCGACGGGATCTGAAGAGCTCTTTCAGAGATTTTTGGGAATCTATAATTGTTCTACCATACCGACCGCGATAAGGTGTCATTCCGTCTTAAGACGAAAACAAACAAAAAATTCTTCACATATATCCAACTGACTATGGGTTCACGATCCACTTTTCGAAAGTTCGAAAAATTCGAAAAATGACAGCTTCTTCAAAGGAAACCTCATTTTTCTCTTGAAAAAACAGTATGCTGAAGTCATTGTTATTAACGAATGGTTCATCCAATAAAAAAATGCGATCGTGAACCGAAAATGACTACTGTTTGAAGGCTAACTGTGCGAATTCAAATGTGTGTTCATAGTGTGAATTCATAGTGTGAAAATTACTCAAGATATCAATTCCGCCATGTCAAGATATGTAGTTTCGAGATAATCGCGTTCAAAGTTTTGGTACATATTTTACACGATCTTGTGAAATATTGTCGTCTTACCGCTCGTCAGTGATTACGGCACCATATAAGTGTCCTTCGTCATCATCAAGATCGTGTTGCACACCTAATCTATGCAATCCGCAGGCAGTTCAGGCCTCTTTTGAGTGTTGTTTTTCTCTGATGTCCGCTTTCATTACAAGCGAATCATCCTTCACTCAACGCACACTGTTTCACTAAAATAGTTGTAACTTCGGCAATTTTCAGAATTTCAGCGTCCCATTGGTCTTAAAATTGTTAAAATTGTTTTCATTCCGCTCTACTCAAAACAGAATTTTAATTTTTTTCCATGATACTCGATTTGTCTGGCTAATACTACGCGTCGTAAAAAAACGCTATATTTTTTTTACAAAGACACTTGAAAAATCATTAAAAGATTATTTTTTCCACAGTCGCAAAATCTCCGTGCAAGACTATTCGAAAACACATGGCTATCTCATAACTTTCACCGCGTATATGCTCCTTCCCTCTGCATCAAACCCGAGCGCATTCTTTAGTTTCTTTTTTTTATATGCATATTACCCAAATACGTACCCTTATATAAATACATCGTAGAATTCGTGAATTAAAAGAGTGAGCGACACGATAATAAAACACGTGGAAAACGGACCGAGGGCCTTTGTAGCCGGATCAATAATTTCACCAGTAAAACGCAGCGAATACCGGACCATGGTCCGTGATGTGAGTCTTTCCCTCTCCTACCATCGGTTTCTCTCTTACAGTAGGATGTGCTCACCCTCCATCGATCTCTCTCTCTCTCTCTCTCTCTCTCTCTCTCTCTCTCTCTCTCTCTCTCTCTCTGCGACTCTTCCCCTTCCTATTTCTCCGTACATGCAAAACCTTTGCCACATGTTCTCCAGCTCGGTGCACTAATCTTTCCCGCTCTCCTTTCATTTTTCTTTTTTTTTTATCGTTTGCTTTTTCAGGGCCGAACGCCGTTTTTTTGTTCTTCTTGTCTTTGGTATATGGATTCGCGCTATTAATTACACGTATAGGGGAAGATGAGCCGTACACCCGACCTACCTGACGTTTTTTTATCCACCAAGGTTTCAATGTGCAAGAGACTGACGTCTCTATGGCATCTCCGACATCGATGCGTAGGTGTGAATACGTACGGTGTGTAGGTTGTGGGTGTGTACGGGGCATTCGATGCCCGATGTACGGGGTGAGGTATTTCGTGTGAGGGTAAGTTGATTGCAGTCGAGGCGAACGCCACCCCGTTTACCTACGTATATATACGAATGTGGAGTACGGTAAAGAGGAGCAAAAGCAACCCTTCCGGATCGTCGTCATGGCGACAGGAGCTGCAAGATGTGTCACGATATGTAAATTTTAGCATGGATCTCCTCTCTCTCTCTCTCTCTCTCTCTCTCTCTCTCTCTCTCTCTCTCTCGCTATCTCTCTTTGCTGAAAGTTCCTCCTCTTTTCCCTGAACGACCAGTGTTACAATCTAATTATACAGGACGATCCTGGACGCGAGACTCTAAC
The DNA here is from genome assembly GCA_964007375.1 of Ophion obscuratus. Classification (NCBI taxonomy): domain Eukaryota; kingdom Metazoa; phylum Arthropoda; class Insecta; order Hymenoptera; family Ichneumonidae; genus Ophion; species Ophion obscuratus. Next base: position 27,962,524 of record OZ023314.1, read on the forward strand.
GCACACACGCCTTCACATGTCGATGCGAAACTTCCTACGAATTATAGGACTTCCGGTTCAATCACTGCGGTGTATGAACGCGAAAACGAGGATCCATCGCGTTCACGCGGTTAAGCCAATTTTTCGTGTTAATTGCAATGTGGAAATATCAGACCGGACCCTCCGTATGGGAAAACATTCTCGTCCAACGACGTTGAAGTTTCGCCTCGTTGGAACGCAACGTAAATTCTTTTTATTTATTTTATTATACGAAATCCTTTTTTTTTTCTTCTTGGCCGAAATCGTAGCTCTCTAATAATGGTATCGAAGTTTACATCGTTGGAAAGCAACGAAAATTCGTGGTTATATTTTTATTTATTTACGTTTATTATGATACCCAATAGTTTTATGAAGATGTCGATTCCTCATCTTCAAGGAAACATTTTAAAAAATATTTGGTAAATATTTACACGTGGGGCTCGAGCCCTAATCGGCTCCAATTTTTTTTACGTGTTCGGGTCTATTTTGCAGTATGAAAATACGTTTTTTTATGATTGGGGAGGGGTATTTTATTAAGAAAAAAAAATATGTCCGGAAAATATTCGATTTTTGAAATACGTTTTCTGTATGCTTACTCTAATTTGTTTGGGTTTGTTTGGGTCAAACCCATATCGTTTGACCCACTTGATGTCACCAAACCCGTTTCCTCCATACTTTTAAAAAGGTAAAAAAAATGTTTGAGGGTTGGAATAAAGGTTGAAATTTTCTTCCCCCGACTTAAACATTTTAAACAAAGGGCCCTGAAATAGATCGACTCGGTGAAAAATGTCTAAACCCCTTTTCTGGCTGGAGCGCCACTTGTAATTTACGCCACTTGTATTTACCAAATATTTGAGCTATTTTCCTAGCTAAAAACGAATTAAAGAAATTTGAGGAGGTTAAAAAACTTTAGTCAAATTTCTCATAACGATACGGAACAAATGATTTTCGCAGGCTAAGTGGACGGAAAGAAAAATTGGGGAATTAAAATAAATGAATTCCCGTTGCATTTCAACAATGCGAACTTCGTCTCGTCGTGAAATATGAAGAAAGGGATTAGATTTTCGTTGTTTCCAGTTGCCTCTTCGCGGCAATATACGCACGGCAACGTTTCCGACCGCGGGCATAGACAAATTTACAATTTGTATAAAATTATCATCGAAAAGCATGAACAGTACACAAATGGATGGAAAGTACGCGGTTGCTTTATTATTCCGCTCGGTAATAAAGCAGGATATTCGAAATAAGAGATTAAAATTTCTTCATTAAACTTCTTACAATTGATTCTGAGCTTCGTTAATTCTTCATCATGATAGCAAGTTCGAGGTTGCTGAGATTTTACCATTAAAGGACAACACCACTGTGACGGCTTCAAAAAATCGATTTTTTGAAAACCATCTAGAAAAATCTAAAATACATTTAAGATTAAGATGCCGTTGGACCCAGGTCGAAAAAATAATTATTTTCGGAGATATTGAATATTTTGTGGAGCGGTGCAGCGCTCCGTGGCGCTCGGGGTCCCGCGCAGCTGCGCGCCTCAGAGTCAGCAGGTATACCGGGCCTTTCCCAGGTCCTGCGGGTCTTTCCCAGGTATTCTTTTGTCTCCCTTCACAAAAACCGGCTATCGTTATAAATATAGTTTCGAAAAAAAGCCATAGGTGGCGATAATTGAAAAATGTTCAAGTCGTCAATCGTCAATCGTCGATATTGCAGCCGATATCGCGGTATTATTATTCAATGATGGCCTGAGAAGCCTCATGAAAGTTTTGGAGACGTTGGGGATAACTATCGGCCCAAATTGTTTCAATTTTTGCGTTGAAACCGACGCAGCGCGGATCGAGCTGGCGGATCGAGCTGGCGGAGCGCTCGCTCACAGACGCTGCAAAAGAGGCAAGAAGAGCCTCTACAAGTTCGAGAAAAGATGCTAGGGACAATGATTTGCTTCTTGAAGGCCAGCTATATGGTGCCGGCATCGCTGATTGAAGGTAAAACATTTTTTTTCAATTTATCGCATAAATTAACAAACCTAAAACTTTGAACGCGTTTTTCTCAAAACCACTTTTTTGAGTGCGGCACGCAGCAGAACTCGAGGAATTTTTATCCGATCGACTTCAAATTTGGACTGCATCAATAAAACTAGATTATCTAAAGAAGTACATAGGATTTTTTCGATATCTCAATAAGGAAAAAAAGTTATAGCCTATTTTCGACGAGAAATTTTGCTCGAAAATCGTCCTTTAATTTCAAAAGCGTGCCTATTTTTTAAAAATCAATATTTTTTCAAATCCCTATGTACTTCTCTTCAAAATATCATATTATTAACGAAAACACTCGGTATTTTTTTTCAGATCGACTTTGAAGAGAGTTCTGCTGCGTGCCGCGAACCACTGCAGAGGCAACAGTACCTGACGCGGGAGCTTCCCCAGCGTCACCATGGGGCGTGAAAAATTAAAAAAAAATTTTTTATGTATCTTCAATAAACAACGAACAAAACAAAAAAAAATTTTTTTTCGAATATCTCTTTTTTTCCCACAAAAAAATTCTTGAAAAATGGCAAAAAAACAGGGGGTCACAGTGGTGTTGTCCCTTAAGTATAAAGTATAACGTTAATGAAAAATAGACAAAAATTTCCTGTTTTCATTACATACGTATGCGTATATATGTGTGTGTAGATACCAGTTTAACATACGCGGTATACTTATACTATATATAGTATATATAGAAATAATGCGGTGCGCTTCTGGGCCGGGCTTCGAACCCGGGACCTTTCGATTGCCGGTCGACTGCTCTGACCACTGAGCTTTGCCAGCCCGCTTACCACACCTTTCTCGGATATAGTCCAGTAAAAGAGACGAAATCCCAGCACTTTTTAGCGTAGAATATGAATTTTTGGCTGATGGTAGATGGTTGCATACTGAAAGTAACCCCAATAAAATGTTGCCTCTCAACTCGTCCCAACCCTAAAAAAAGGGGTTAAACTTAAAAATCGCCGAATCTCGATAATTAATAGCCCGATCAAGAAAGGTTTCAAACGAAGGTTGTTCGGAATATTAAAATTTGTATAAAGTTATCTGACGTCCAACTTCCATAATCCAATCTTCGAGAATAGCGGCACAAATACGATTCGAAAATTCGGGGTTGATGCGTGTGCGAGCGGAGTAGACATATCGCTGCACCCTTGTCTGGGTCAGTGGTGCTTTCGTGATTTTGTGCCTCTATTTTCAAAGATAGAGGATTGGACGTCAGACAACTTTATACGTATTTTATTATTCCGAACAACTTTTGTTTCAAACATTTTTTGATGGGGCTATTATTTATCGAGATACGGCAATTTTTAAGTTTTCAACCCCTATATCTTAAGATTGGGGCGAGTTGAGGGGCAATATTTTATTGGAGTTACGTTCAGTATGCAACCATCTACCTTCAGTCAAAAATTCATATTCTACGCTAAAAAGTGCTGCGTTTTCGTCCCTTGTACTGGACTAATAGTCGCGCTATTTGTAACGCAACGTCACAATCTCTATATTATTATATTTGAATATTTTATATTTATATTATATAAATAATGTAAATTTTATTACCAATGTTATGTCAATTTTAATAACAATTAATGTGAATTATGTTTTTAATATCAATGCATATATGGAATGATATTAAAAACGATAAATAAATAACTAAAATGCCGCGTATGTTCAGCCGGAATTTATTGGTATTTGATATCTAATCAACTTTGCTTAGAATAAAAAACCGTAGTAAATGTTGTCTCAAAATGACCTGACATTTTAAATTGCGCGCCATTTTTTTCGTGGCGAACATAGAGTACTACTCTTGGACAACTGCTATCAGGAAGTATTGAGGTTTAGTCGATCAAGGATTTTACGATCGAGCAACGCGCAGAAATTGTTCTTTGATGGAGATGGCCATTTATCGCATATTGTGTTCCACACATAACCTCCATGCTTGCACCTTATGTTAAAATAAAAATATTCGTACTTTTCAAATAAACAATACGTTTTATTAATAAATTAAAATGTCAGGTAATTTTGAGACACCCTATACTTGTTTAAACCAAATTATTTTGTTTTAACGTCGACCCTGGTGGATAGGTGGTTATGACGTTGAAGTTTGCATCGTTGGAATGGAACGAAAATTGATTCTTTTGAATTGCTCAATATATTTTTGCCCATTTAAGCTTTGATAATCACTCAAACGTTTTCGAGTATACTCATTGGAGATCTGTGACTTGAATTTGCAAAAAAGGCTAACGATTATGATAAAGATGAAGAAGAAAAAAATCGCTGCATATCGACGATGGAAACTTCAATGTAATTGGGCGTTCGGGGTTCAGTTTCGGCGGTCAGTCGAGATTAAGCAGCGTTGTGCAGGGCCGATATTCTGAGCGGTGACCGCTCAACAGTTTTCCCGTGCCCTCGACAACTGCGGTATTGTGTAGCATAAGGCCTTATATACACGCGATTTCGCCGATTTTCGAAGGTACTTTTCTAGACGCGGTTAAACAAAAATTGACGCATACATTGACACCATTTTTTTACAGATTATTTATGCACATGGTTAAGTATATGTGAAAAAAATAAGAAATATTAAAAAATGGCGGAGATATAACATATTTCCACGATTCACTTTTTAAACCTTGTGGAAGTTCTAACTCTTGAACGAAAGTTTAGATCGCTTTGAAATGTTTACAACATATTCTTAGTATCATCACCTATCGTGTGAACCACCGAAACAAACATTTCGATGACACAAAAAAATATAAAAAAATAAAATACCGACAGAAAATTGAGTAAAAAAATTTTAAGTTTCGCATTGTTATTATAATATTTTTTTAAATATTATTGTTGGTTCACACTAAAGATACATTCATTATGCAATTTTAAATATGTCCATTTTTTTTAGACACCCACATCGATGCCGAGAACTTTCATCATCAACGCGCGCGCGCAAAAAAAAATTCATTGCTTTATTATGTTACATCTCCACCATTTGTTAATATTTCTGATTTTTTTTACATATACTTAGCCATGTGCATAAATGATATTTAAAAAAAATGTCGTCAATATATGCGTCATTTCTTTTTAACCGCGTCTAGAAAAGTACCTGCGAAAATCGGCGAAATTGCATATATAAGGCCTTAACCCTTTGTGGCATATTGTAACACTGGTGTTACACCTAATTCAATTCAGACTTTGACGATTCAAAAGTGTTTTTTAATTAAATATGGCGGTTGTAAATGCGTTTCAAGATTCCTAGGACATCAATAACTACTGAAAAGTACCTATTAAAGTTTTATTTTTCACTTAGCGGGTGTCATCAATAACGGAAGTGCAAAAAAACGTGCACGTAAAGAAAAATGTATGCTCCAAAGGGTACAGACGGTTGTAGACGCAAGAGAATTTAGGTTAGATTAGCGAAGTGCTGGTGGGGAGTAATAGGGAAGGGTTAAATTGGGAAGGAACACGTAAAAACCCACATCGGTATACGTTGATACTCAGTAAATGATATAAATTAAAAATCTCTTCTTTTATTACCGGTAGGTACAAAGGAAACTTTGCTATACGAGGGTGGGGTGAAAAGTTTCCGGCCTGACCAAGAGATGGTGCCACTAGGTCTAGTTTTGGAGCGGCGTCCTACAGTACCATTCCTACCGAGCTTGTACCCGGGAAAAAAAGATCATATCTGAACATATCTGAATCTTATCTGTAGAATCAGATATGATCAGACAAGAGATTTGGTCATATCTGTTCATATAGTGTCATGACAGATCATGTATGCTTATATCTGAGCATATCTGTAGAATCAGATATGATCAGACAAGAGATTTTGTCATATCTGTTCATATAATGTCATGACAGATCACGTATGCTTATATCTGAGCATATCTGTAGAATCAGATATGATCAGACAAGAGAATTGGCTATATCTGTTCATATAGTGCCATGACAGATCATGTATGCTTATATCTGAGCATGTATGATCATCCCGAGAAAAAATTATCGAACCAAATCACATCTGATTATATCTGGATTATATATGATCCAGATATGATTGATCATATCTGAATCTTGTCTAATCATGCATAAGAAAAATGGCCATATCAGAGCATACATGATTAGATTTGACGATATCAGAGCATGTATGATTAGATTTGACGATATCAGACCACCCGGGAAAAAAAGTTCATGCCTGAGTGGATATGCTCATATATGTTTCATATATCGTCATATATGATTCAGATATTGTCATATATGTATCAGATATATTTATATCTGACATTTTACAGTATCATATATGAATAGGTCTGATCATATTCCACATCACATATGCTTAAAGAAGATCATATCTGATCACATATCCCGGGGAAAATGGTCATATCTGAGCAGATATGCTCATGTAGGTGTTTATCTGCAACATAAATGAATCTGATCTGATCATGCATGGTCAAAGATGAACATACATGTATTTTTGTGCGCTCAGGGGTAGCTCTATATCTGGTCAAATATGATCGCGCATAAGTAAATATGTGCAGATATAAATTTATAGCTGAACATGTCTGCCCATATGTGGTCATGTCTAACCAGATACAGTACAATTCACGACTACATTCGAGCTCACACATGAATAGGCTTGAATATGTGCGCGCATGCATGAACATATGAACATAACCAGGTATGGATGAATACGTTCAAATATGAATCAATTGATGAAATATGAATCAATTGATTCATATTTGATTAGATCTGATCACACGTGGGCAAGCATGTTCAGCGATGATCATATAGATCCAATTGGATGAATTCGAGTATAATTCCATATCTGGGCAGATACAATCGTACATGGGCAAATATTTTCAGACCTGATCATGCACGAGTTGGGTTCGATTGTGTATCCATCCATACCTGGTTGGATATGTTCATGCATGCGCGCACATATTCAAGCCTATTCATGTGTGAGCTCGAATGTAGTCGTGAATTGTACTATATCTGGTTAGACATGACCACATATGGGCAGACATGTTCAGCTACAAATTCATATCTGCATATATTTACTTATGCGCGATCATATCTGACCAGATATAGAGCTACCCCTGAGCGCATAAAAATACATGTATGTTCATCTTTGACCATGCATGATCAGATCAGATTCATTTATGTTGCAGATAAACACCTACATGAGCATATCTGCTCAGATATGATCATTTTCCCCGGGATATGTGATCAGATATGATCTTCTTTAAGCATATGTGATGTGGAATATGATCAGACCTAATCATATATGATACTGTAAAATGTCAGATATAAATATATCTGATACATATATGACAATATCTGAATCATATATGACGATATATGAAACATATATGACAATATCTGAAACATATAGGAACATATCCACTCAGGCATGAACTTTTTTTCCCGGGTATGTACAGTTTGAGCCCAATCGCTACGTTAGTTTGCGTTTGAGAGCACATTGCGCGAGACGCTTCCAATATTTTCGTAAAAATGGAAAAATTGGAAAAACGTGCTGTCATCAAATACTTTCATTTGAAAGGTTTTACACCAAAACAAATAAAAGAAGAGATGGATTCAGCACTAGGAGACTCCTCCCCATCATATTCAACTATTAAGCAATGGGTTTCTGAATTTAAAATGGGTCGTGTGAGCACCTCTGACGAGCCTCGCTCAGGACGGCCCGTTGAAGTCACAACTTCAGAGATGATTGAAAAAATCCATAAAATAGTGTTGGAAGACCGCAGGTTGAAAGTGCATGAGATAGCTGAGACCTGTAGGATGTCAGCTGAACGTGGGCGAAATATTTTGCACAACCATTTGAACATGGAAAAGCTGTGTGCAAGGTGGGTGCCGCGTTTGCTAACGCTCAACCAAAAACTACTTCGAAAAACCATTTCTACCGACAATTTGGCGCTGTGTAGGCGTAATCCAAACGAATTTTTGCGTCGATTCATAACTGTTGATGAGACATGGGTCCACCACTACACTCCTGAAAATAAAGAACAGTCAAACCAGTGGGTTGGAAAAGGGGAACCAACCCCAAAGAAGGCAAAAACAATTTTATCGGCAAACAAGGTTATGGCTACTGTTTTTTGGGATGCGAGAGGAATTATATACATTGATTACCTTGAAAAGGGTAAGACTATCACCGGTCAATTCTACGCAGAGTTATTGCAACGTTTGAAGCACGAGGTGCAAATTAAACGACCTCATTTGGCGAAGAAAAAAGTTTTGTTTCATCACGATAACGCACCAGCGCATTCGTCGATTGTTGCCATGTCCAAAATCCACGAATTGAAGTTTGAATTGATCCCGCAACCTCCCTACTCTCCAGACTTAGCCCCCAGCGACTATTACCTGTTTCCTAACCTCAAAAAATGGCTTGGCGGAAAAAGATTTAAGAGCAACGAAGAAGTTATCGAAGCTGTAAATCAGTATTTTGAGGAGCTTGACGAATCTACGTTTAAAACTGGTATAACTAAATTAGAACACCGTTATGAGAAATGTATCAGTGTTGATGGAAATTATGTTGAAAAATCAAGCAAAAAAAAATTTTTAAACATCGTTTTTCTTGGTCAGGCCGGAAACTTTTCACCCCACCCTCGTAGCAAATAAAATGACAAAAATTAATTTTCAAAGTGCGGATGCAATGAATATAGGTTCAAGCGAATAATTGTCATTTAACAGTGGACGACGTGCCTTTAATATATATATATATATATATATATATATATATATATATATATATATATATATATATAGTTAGTCACTTCGTTTTCGACAGTTCGATAAGGTCTGTGGGTCAATGTTGCAAACACCGCATTGAACGGCTGCCAACATTTTGTAGGTGACCCACAAAATCTCCCTCTCTCTCTCTCTCTCTCTTTCTCTGTCTCTCTATCTCTCTTTCTCTTTTTTCCTCACTTCCTCGCCTTCCTTCCTTCTTCCGGTTCCTGTATCTCTATCGCTCCTCCCCCGCCTCTCCCTCTCTGCCGTAATACACAGGAGGCGCGGACTGCATTTACCAACGCTGCACCACATCATCCTCTCCTCAGTACGCACTATCCGGTATGACTGCCCCACTCTCTTGGGGCCAAAAATTCGGGACGAAAAAATCCCCGTACGACCATGTAACTCTGTTGGCGTACTCGAAAAACAGCGCACGATGAATTCTGCATATGCACGCCCGAAACTAGTTAGACTTTGGGCCCAATCAATGATGCAGTTCGCATCGTTGGAATGCAACGAGGTTCATTTTTCGTCCATTGCTCACATTTCGCAGATTTAAGCTACGAAAATCACCCAAACGGATTTTCTTATCTTCATTGAAGATCCACGAACTTAAGGCCGTAGCCTGAATTAAGAGGTCCAAACAAGCGTTTTTTCGGGATTTTTTTTAGAAGGGAAAAACAAGTGAGCTCAGTAAACATTGAGGTATTTTTTTATGTATATTTGAAATGTATTAAAAAAAAGTTTCAAGATTAATCAATAAATGACTGCAGATTTATCAGCGTATCCTATGTACGGCTTGCCACTGCGGCCCTCAATCGGTGGGAAAGATGCAGCTCGATATTCTTGACTGAACCAAATAGACAAATAACATTTTCAATCGTCATATATTCTTCTGCTGCGTGAATTAAGAAAAAGCTAACAAAATCGTGAAATTATAACTTTTCTCCGGATTGAAAAAAAAAGTGTTAAAAAAACATTTCAACGTGCTATAAAAATTATTAAAAAATACTTTTTTAATTCACTTAGAAGAAATGTTAATACTGAATAAAATAAACTTTGAGTTGATTGAATAGGTCGTTTAGTTTTTTTGCTATCACGCCCGTCAATTTGGAAAAATCGTGAAAATTAAAACTGGAGAAAACGCGCTTCAAAGTTTTCAACAGGAAGAAATATCAATATCAAGTACCAATCACTTCTCTACTTTTGCCCTTGTATCTTCGAAAATATTAACAATTGGTCACTGTAACTTTGTAAATATATTCTTGGACAGTTTATATGTCGATTATTTAAGCAATTAAAAACAAAACGATTTTTCGGACCTTCTAATATAGGCTCCGGCCTAAAGGTATTCCTGTCGCGGAGGGCAGTATTTTATGAAGGTATAAGGAGGGCCCTTCTGAATCATTGGTTAAATTACGGTGCCACTTGATAAAAATAAATCACAATCAATTATTATACCCAACAATAAACTGGAACAAAAAATTTCGCACAAATTTAGACGATTTAGAGATTTTTACATTTTCTCTGAAAACTCACGGCTACGAAAAGTCTTCTACTAGTCACATTTTTCTAAGTGTCATTACTAATTTTTTCTTTAAACATTCGGTGACATCCGGTTTTTATTGTCGTTACGGAATTTTTAGATTTCTTACATGCGTGAGCAGTTTATATCAGGCATCTAGAGCTATTTAGTGAATAAATGATTAGATAAAAATGTGGCCAACGTGTCATCTCCATAAAGCGCCGTATGCATGAGACGATTTTTGGAGTCGTAATTTTTCGTTAAAAGTTCGGTAGCTTGGCTTGAAATTTTACCAGTATACCGGGATGTATATTCACTTGATTATA